>JACXGI010001792.1:38795-52608 GCA_016801175.1 Esox masquinongy
GGGGGGGGGGGGGGGGGGGTGTGTTCATGTGTCTGACCTTGCCTGTTTCTCTCTCCTCTCTCCACTTGTTCATGCTGCCCTAACCTAAAATCATTTTCTTCCCAAATGGCACCATAAGCACTTTATAGTTCACTTCTGTTGACCATTTAAAAGTAGGACACTATATTGAAAATAGGGTGGCACTGGGGAATAGGCATAGACTGTATGAGTAGCTCAACCTCCCTACAGCCAGATATGATATGAACGTAATCAAATATGCTCTTTCAAAAGCAGGCCTGGCTGCTGCATTCTCCCTTCTTATATGTGTCCTGCTGTGCGGGAGAGAGAAAGAGAGATAAAGAGAAGAAAAAGGGGAAAAGATAGAGACAAGAAAAAAGAAAAAGAGAGCTGACACAAAGTGTGAGCACAGAGGGTCCGTCTTCACAATGAGTGCCCCTGATCTCTTTACATTATGTGTTGATGTGTCTGCTGGCAGAAGCAGAGATGTGTGGAGTCAGCAGAGATGTGCAGGAAGTCAGGTTAGGTGTAAGGCAATGTTGAAGAATACCAACTTATTTTGGCTGCTAGAGCTATGTTCAAAACGGCACCCTATTCCCTTTATGATGCACTTGAATGCACTAAAAAGGGAATAGGGTGCCATTTGAGCCAGAACCTAGATTACTACCAGTCATGTTCCCTTATGATCTATGTGACCTTATCCATGACCAGCCAAAACTGCATGTGGTTGTGTAGAATGCAAAAATGTGTAAATGAATGGGTTCATTATTATGTGAGTCAGTGACAACCGCTGGGGCAGTCTTGGCAGACTTGATGTTAATATTGGATTTTAGATTAAGTTGGGCAAGCAAAGCTGATTTGGGAATAAGTGGATCTGATTATTAACTTTGCATTTAAAAAGCAGGTACAGATACAAAAGGAGGTAAAACTGGATGCAACCAATTGTTGTGCCATAAATGGATGAACCTTCAAACACACACAAAGTCTTTGTCTTTGTGTCTAGTTTTGTGAGTCCTTCTTTTAGTACCTTTCAGCAGAACATATACCCTGTGCTTCATTCCACTATAGAACTTCAGAATGCCAGTTATGAAATGGGTTCTGAGATCTCTGCAATCTGATTGGCTTAAATTAGGTTATCTGCTCTTTCAGGAGATAAATTAGGTTATCTGCACTGAACTAGTGGTGACGTAAAAGTATCAATACGCCAAATCTGAGCAGGCTGACCAGTATTAACACTAGAGATGTGCGATACCACAAAATTTGGGTTCAAGTTGAAAAGGAAAGTTTTGAGTGAGGAACAGAAGCATTCAATTTGCAGTGGTCTCTTAATTTTAACCCTTCTGTTCCTCACTCAAAACCTTCCTTTTCGACTTTTTTGGAAAGGAAAGAAAAAGGTGCAGTGGTCTCTTAATTTTTTCCGGAATTGTATATAGCATAAGTACACCATAGGGAGTGATGTTTGCTTATGTAAGAAACTACAGTATAATGGCAGCTAGAGACCAGGACGACAAACTGTCAGTTCCTCCCTTGTCTACTACAGCATACACTATGAAAACAGCAAAGAAGCGAAAGAAGACTTAGATCAACTCTCTACAGCTAGCAATCAGGTACCCTAAGCTAACTTTAGCAAGGCTGAGAAGAATGTCAAACTGGGTTAGTGCTGTTCTTTGGAAAAGGTAATTCCATTTTTCATATTTTTATTTGGAATGTCATTCTATATCGGGCATTGGTTTGGACCCACTTTCTGACTGGTGAGTAATTGCAAAATGCCGTAATTGTTTTTTTCGTGAAAAAATCCTACATAGTTGTTCAAAATTAACCAACATAAATTTGTCTAACTACAGTAGCTATCTGGCTAAAACAATGCCACCATGCAACCAAAATTAGGAGCACAGAAATGGAAGGACAAATCTAAGAGAACATCAAAATATGTGTAGCAGTTAAGTAATGGCTGATTGTGGCTGAGTAGGTTATGATTTGAAATAATGTGACATAATAAATTACCTGTGTTGAAATCAAAGGGATTTGAAAGGCATAGCTTTGAGATAAAAAATTCAACAATAAAAATTTTATAACCTGTTTTTTGCACAGTAATATCATTAATATTTATTTATTTTTTGGCCTGTTGTTTGGGTCCTAAACGTAAAATTTTGTCTCGGGCACCTTGGATTCCTGTCGGCGTCCCTGTTGCAGAGTGTCGGTATACTTCTCCATTGTTAAACCAATTAGTTGAAACATGGCGGGTTTGTTTCTTTAGAATCACTCCATGGCTGGTTTGTTTCTTTAGAAAACAATGACTGTTGAATAGCCAACTATGACGCTATGTGAACTATTATGTAAATCGAAAGCAATGGCTGAATCTCAAACTGCATATTACATACTATGTACTACAAGTACATACTTCGTGGATGATGGTGAAGTACAGTTTTGTATATAATAAGCTAGTATGCCAGTATTGGGACCGATTGGGACACATCATGGCACGTTTGAATATTTAGCTAGACACCATTAAGCATTGTGTTAAACTGATTAATGTTTCTTATTAAATTTACCTCCACAACAAATAGCATCTATAAACTGTATGACTTTTGCCACTGTCCGTTTTAACAGCTTATTAGCCAGTGATAGGCATACTAATATCTACTACTAATATTCTTCCTACTTGGAAGAGTCATAAGAATTGAGCAATTGCTAGCGAGACTGAAGATGAACTTTACACTGCCAAAGCTTTTTCATTTCATGGCACTACAATGCTCGTTTTTAATTCGTGAATGACATTGATACAATAACTATCAAAATAGGTGACGATAACTGACTTTTTCGTCAAGTGAAAAGATGAGAGAATTGTGGAACCCCTCTTTTACTGCGCAAGGGGTTGTGATCTATGTTAACCCAAAAAGCATGCATGGATGCATACTTCGAAAATCCACCATTAATAGTCACAATATAACCATAAAAATTTTATTGTAGGCTTACTGTAACATAGCTACTGAAGTATTTGTCTTTCCTGAACAAATCCTAATGCATAGTTTGTTTTGTCAGCAGCAAGGATTGAACAGTGGTCATCTGCATGGAAGTCAGTGTCTCTTACCACTACACTATTTAACAAGGGGTAGGCTGTCAGTCACTCACTCAGTAAGAGACATTCACTCTTCTTGGCCGGCTCCCCTTACACGGTCTAGCAAAAAAATCCCTTCTAAAGTGATTTCACAAAAAACAAAAAAACAGGTTAGCACACCCTGAATATTCGTTGTGTCATTACTACTGTGCAGTGCCATTTCTGTTGCCTGGAAAATATAATCATTTTTTAATGTAAAATGGTGTAAAATTAATTTAAAATGTGTTAATATGAGGGCATGTGTCCTTAATCTTACAAATACAAAATATTGATCTTGCTTGTGGCAGGTAGATGCAAAGTGTTTTCAAAGACTTCTAGCAATTGTGTAAAAGCTAAACTATGCTACCTTGAACTTGTATTTACAAGTACGTCTGACACTAAGTAAGAAGACCAGCAACAATGTGGGGTTTGGTTCAAATTTATCCGGGAGAGCGACTGGCTTCTGTTACAGCAATATTTGGACAGCTGTATTAGGACTGAATTTGCAACGTGGTCTCAGGGAACTACGTAGACTATTTTACGTAAATCCATGGCACCCAATTTCATATGATATGTAACATTACGATATGGTTACATTACAATGCACAACCAAAACATATAATACATGACGAATTGGTTACAATGTAACATATGTTATGAACGCTATTAAAACCTATAATACGTTACGAACACTATTGAAACGGCAGACAAATGCATCATATTTTACGAGCGGTACAAAAAAATATAATTCATTACGAGTTTACACAAAATGCACAACTCATGTTTCGAACCGGCAACATCCAGCTCTGAAGGCAGTCGCCCTACCCACTGCACCACACAGGATCTATTAACTTCAGGGGACAGGTAATGGTCTTACCAAGGTTGCTACAATAATGTAATAAATGCATTTTAACATTAAAGTTAGGTTAACGTTAGGTATCACAGTACTAGTGTTAAGGTTAGGGTTAAGGTTAGATATCACAGCACTGGGTTAAGGTTAGGGTTAAGGTTTGGGGTAAGGTTAAAAAACGAAAAAGTTTAGGTTAAGGTTAGGGGTTAAGGTTAGGTATCACAGCACTGGGGTTAAGGTTAGGGTTAAGGTTTGGGTTAGAGTTAGAAAGAAAATCACATGTAACATATTGACGTTGTAATACCACTACTCGCCGCCTCAGAAAGTTCTTAATTGGAGCTGTGGGTAGAACACCTGTTGGTGGAGCAGAAGGTCACAGATTCAAAATGTGGTCTCTTACTTTTTTTTCTGGATTATTACTCTAACATTACCTAACGTAATATATCTTACGAATTCAACTGTCAAAGATTTACGTAAAATAGTCTACGTATTCCCCTGAGTCCAGGTTGGAATTTGAGACTGAAAATGAGAATGAAATTGCAAAAATATCCAATCTAAATAATTGTTCCATGGCAACTGAATATATCCTAAATGTAAAGCACAGTTAATTCTGAATTTACCTGAACTTTCTAGCAGAACAATTGTGTCATTGCAGCCTGGTTTTATTATCCTGATCACAGCATACCGACAATGCCTGGGGGTCTAGCAAAGAGCGGTGCAATTTGTCTTAGCAGTGCCCAGAATGATTAGCTAGAATGTTGAACAGGGCTGTCATATCCCGTCACGCTCTACCATGAGCTTACGGTCAGTCGGACACATGCGGACTCCTCAAATGCGGGTGTAGTAGCAAAAACATCCTTGTTGAGCGAGTAATTTCATAAGAATCAGAAAGGCTTAGCAAGATGTGCTCGGAGAAAGCTTGTCTTGATTTTCAATTGTCCCACACCTGCTGTTGAGTTGTTGCAACAAAGCAACACCATAATCGCAAATTGGAGATATATAAATAAGTGGGAAACATGGAAAAGTTGTGCTTCTTAGAAAGTTGATAAACTTATAAACCTACTTAAGAGAGCGAAAGAGAAGATGCCTGAATTCTGTTGCGATTTTTCACAGTTGCTACAGATCTCTTCTATATGTATGCCGATTTAACATTGTTCACCCCTTCTGAGCCTTAGTCCCAACAATCTATTAAAACATTCACATGTAAATGCATGTGAGTGGGCATGGCATTGTCCTTTTAAAAGCAGTCTCTCTACTTAAATGTTCTCCCACTGAGCTTTGTAGATACTGTGAGCTTAATTCAGGGCAGCAATTTTTTAGGGGAGCTGTAGAAACACTTTTGCAGTTGTCCATGGTTATGTATCTTTTCAAATAATCTGTTGTAGCAAAGATTATCTACACAGAACAAAATTGTAAATGCAACATGCAACAATTTCAATGATTAGTGAATGGATTATCTTGGCAAAGGAGAAATGGTCACAACAGGGATGTCAACAAATTTGTGCAAGAAATTTGAGAGAAGTAATGTTTTTGTGTGTTCAGAACATTTCTCAGAACTTTTATAGCCAGGAAAAGGTGTGTCTCTTTGGCTAAACTATGCTTGTCATTTTAGTGTTTTATTCATATTAATACAATAAGGCACATTCAAGCAATTAACGCACAAACAAGCCTACTTTAAAGTAGGCACTAGTATTTAACTTGGATCCTGTACCCAGTCATAGGTCTGCTTTTTGATTATAAATAGAAAAAAATAATTTGAGGATTTTAATCTGGTACCGTCACCCTCAAAAAACTGTCACATACTAGTCATGTGGTTGTCAGAAGTCAGCATCTCAAGGCAATCAGGTCAACAGGGAAATTCATTACACACTCCCATCTCTGCAAACACAATGAGATCAACACAAACTAACCCTGGTCAGCATCTAGCAACACATACAGCCAGATGAATAAAAGAACACACTATAGCTCTCATCTCTGGCTCCATGACTCCACTTCGCAGACAAGAGATTCAATCTGCTGACTGTCTTCGTTGTGCATCTATTTGAAAGAAAAGAGAATTTACTTCTCTCCTTGCATGAGATGAAACCTCCCCCTGCAATTATATACCCAACTATCATGTACTTCCTACTCACAAGAGAATGCATACAGCATAAATCATTTTATAAGAAGACATTTGCCTTTCAAATAGATTAAAATAAACTTTTTATAGATTAAATATTTTATTGGCAAATGCATTCTACTCTTCCTTGCTATTAATTCCAAAAATATTTCAGAAGGAAACAGATATAAAGATAGCGGGAATGGAAGAAATACAAGTATACTGGTACACTTGTAATTACCTTCAAGAATAGGTACAAGCATTGACAGATTATGTACCATCGATACAACAGATTTATTACAGAGAAAATGAGTTTCTTCGTATTCATTAAAAAGGCCAGCTATCATTATTCATGATAATACTTTGCGCTGATGTTACATGAATAGCATTACAACCATTCTTTGTCTGTCAACACTTGCTCTGTTTCTGTTAAGTTTCATGGGAAATTATCAGCAAACCCCTTACTTCCCTCCTATGAATGTATAATGTGTCCAACCTCTGATGAATCAAATGTGCTGTACTGACTTAACAGATGAATACATGTCCTGTTTATCTTAATGATCACAAGATAAGTCAAATGCAATATGTGTACATTTTCCAATTTAGAAAGTGTTGCCAGGGCATTAAAATAAATGCCCAAGTCATCCTCTACCCCAACCCGAGGAAAACACGGCAAAGGCAGAATAGGAGATGGAGCTCTCTCTTTTCAGAGGAGTGGGTCTCTGATCCTTGAGCTGAAGGAGCTTTGCTCTCCCCAGACACACTTCCTGCACACGCAGCACCACCAGCGAACTCAAGCCTGATCGGAAAAGACAGGCTGGCAGACAGAGCAAGCCAAATGAGAGGATGTAGCTCAGGACGCAGTGTACGTTCACTCGGCTGACATTCTCCTCGCATCCTGTCAGGGACACTAGTCTGCTGGGTGCCGGCTGGACTGCCCAGGCAGTGGAGACAAAAAGACACCACGCCTCACTAGCAGGCTTCGGCAGCAGGCTTGGTAACACACCAGGCCTGGACATGAAGACTTGGGGAGCTCAGGAAAGATAAGTGGTTCCAAGATACCAACAATGAGATCTGAGACTTAAAAGACACCTCTGAATATGTTATCGCCTGCTCCAGCAGTTTAGTCATGTCTCTGGGCAAAACATCTTCCGTGGTAAAGGTCTCCGACTAGTGAGGAGCGACAGAAAGACAGACAGGCAGTCAGTCAGTCCTCTTGCCGCTACAGAGCAGAAGACACGGTCAAAAGGAAGGCTTGACACAGTGCCTTTGAAGCCTAATGGCATTAGGGTTTCACCAGGCAGCTGGTTATATGGGGCGCGGGGCAGCGTGTGAGGAGCGGAGTGCATTATTAAGTGTAATGAATGTCAGCTAGTGCATCCAAGTTGTCTGACACATCAGGTGCCAATTATATCGGCAGGCCCAATTTCCCCTCTCTTCCACTTTGTAGCTTTGAGGAGCGTCTCCTTTGGCCTACCTGACATCTGCCTCATTAGCGGGGACAGACAGACAGAAGGAGCAGTATGGCCGCCATGCTCTTCGCCCGCCCAGGGCCTCCCAGTTCCTTCACAGGGGTACAAGGACACCGTCTACTTTCTCAAAAATCTGCCACTTAGCTGAGCTCTCTTACCTATTATTGATGAGTTGAATGAAATATGTGGTGGAATATGAATTGGAAAAAATGGAGTGGAGTGGCATTTGAGGAGATTCTGTATTTCAGGGCCCTAATCAAATGGGCCCTGGTTAAATGATGGGCACTATATAGAGAATTAGGTGCAATGTTGGGATGTAGCCATAGTGCTGTCCCTGTAGCAGTCAAATGGTTTGGTTTCATAAGCATGGCTGGTTGTTCATTAGTTGTCTTTTTTTTAGGGGGTAGGTCAACCTTAAGTCTTTTTATGGGTAGAAGTTAGACTATCCCCCGCAACTTTTTCCATTCTTTTAAAAAACGTTTTACCCTACACTTTAATCTTTTTCTTTAACCCTTTCTTTCCCCTTGCCATCTTTTTATTTTGTCTTCATCTTTGATATTTTGCAGGTTGTTCATTAGTTAACATCTGTGTTTTCTGATCAAATATGCATAACATGCTATATAAGCCATTAACAGATATCGTCGCCTAAGGCGTCTCAGAGAAAACATTATTGACTTTTTGAAGATCTTGAAAAATAATGGTCACAGATATGTCGAGGCATTCATCAGAGTGTCTCAATGAGCTCAATAAATCTGCAATGCAGTGGAGGGCTAATTTGCTTTTCTCACTCCGATTGATAATCATATAATCAACTTCAGGACAACTGGTGACTTATTATGCAATTCATGTTTCACTTCTAAGCAATAAAACAAGCATGATAATGACCAAACTCTTATTTAGCTTTTACAAGATATAACCTGAGTAACAGTTAAACATTTAATTTATTTTTAAATCAACCAAGGAATGATTCAGAGCCAAAAAGTAGAATGCTCCTGATTGGCCAAGTAAATCACCCTATCTGAATCCAGTTGAGCATGAGCTTCACTTTCTGAAGACAATAGCAAATGTGTAAGTTTAATTATTATATCTGCTGGCTTACTGTAATCATGCTTGAATAATCTGCAGTAGAATTTGTACTTCCTCCCTGTCTTTCCTTACTCATACCAACAAATATTCTAGAGTGGTTTGTCTACACCCCAGATGATACGCAATGAACTCCTTCACCATTAAACAGTACTAGCACCAACTGTCCAATAGTATGGACTTGCTTCACACAGTGGTACTCAAGACCAACCCACATCCCTCTATATTAGGACAGTAGATCACGGTTAACGACAGCCTGCTAGCATGACTATAGGGTCCTTTTATAGAGCTTCTTAGTAATGCTTTATTTGAAGAGATAAAACAGGACAACTCCAACGTGACTAGGTTTATGTCCCAAATGTCACCCAAAAACATCCTAATTGTCGCATACAGTAGTTATGCTACTCCACACATTACTGCTGGACTGACAGCTCGGGTTGTTGAGACCAGGTTGCATCACAGCACCACAAATGACCGTCTTGGACCAGGTGCAGCCAATCAGTGCCTGGCCTAAGGTAGAACACTGAGATCAGGGCTGAGCCTCAGAGGCAACCACAGCATCATAAGAAACATGAAGAGGAACCCTTTGACAGGCACTTGTTGCTGTGCTATTGCGCCTCTCCAATCCATACAACACAACACAACACCAGCAAGCAGATACAGGCCCTCAGCCCTGCACACACAGACACACACACACACACACACATCTATGATGACAAGGGCTCTGGAGGTCCATGGCTGTTCTTCCCCTCTGTTTCACTGGTACTGTATGGTCCTGCCGGTCCAATTAGGTAGCTTCACCTGCTCCCAGAGGTATTACTACAGAGCCCCATCTGTCAGTCCCATGCCCTGCCACTGTCATGTCAGCTGCAACAAATGGCTAATGAGAGACCACTTTCAGTATTTAATGCCATTACACTTCATTATCTAATATCTGTTTTCAAACTGTCGTCCGGCCAACTGTAAGCACTTGAGATACCGACTTCACCAGGTAGCCACATTACTGGATATGCTATATTCTGAACATCTTTGACATTAACAGTTATTTGCAATTCGGTTTGTGGTAACAACGAGTACGGGAAACACATGATGTTAATGGAGGTCATCTGTCTCTAGGCCTACATGGTCTAAAGTGATTCCAGGTATGGCCTACGGACTCAACATAGTAGTGGGAGCTCTCTCTCCCTAGGGGTTGTCGAACAATCCTGTCTGGTGACACATTGATGTATGATTTTCAGTTTTGCTCCCTCTCCCCCTCAGCTATAAGCAGCAGATGTGCTGATCAGTGCCACTTGATCTGTCAGTTGGATGGACAAAAATAGCCTTAGAGATTGAGCAGGGAGTGGGACTTGACTTATGTGCACAGAAACTGAATTGACATTGAAAGCCTCTGCAAGGTTCTTGACCACTGAAAATGAGCCAAAGTCTTTTAAGGTCAATTTTCTGAACAATGCCTTTTCAAATCTCTATTTCTTAGGAACTTAACATTTATATTTCAGAGGGAGAAAACCGCCACAATATCATCCATCTTAAATATCCTAACATTGGACAAGTCCTACCTTGCAAACAAATCACTGGTATAGAAGACATAATAAGAGTGACAACCGACTCTAGCCCATAAAAACTGAAAAAGCAGTGCATCCTCCAACTGAACCTTATGACCTTATCGTTGAGAACAATTCATGTTCATTCAGTTTTATAGCAAACATGCTGCATCAAAAATAGGTACTTTGAATAGATCACAACAAAAAATAATTATAGTGACAGTTCAAGCAATAATCAAGACAACAATGCAAGTGAATGAGAACACCCATAAATCTTGTTCAGTCAGAAATAATATCAATGAAAAACGAGTCTACTATGAACGGGCACAGATGGCAATGGCCAGTCCTCTGGCTCATCTATGACGGACATCAGTTTATAAAGCAGAAAAACCATGGAGACCACAATGTACCAATACTGTACTTTGAGTCTATTTGGAAAAAGCAGTCCTCTCCATCCGTCTAGTGAAACATTTTAAAATCTGCTTACTACTCCAATATGCCTCCATTTTACTGTCAGATTTGCTTGGTATATCCTATCTTCTTGAAGCTGTAGGCTCTTCAAAAAATGCATAACTTTGCAAGTTTTGGAAAGTTCATGATCAAGTGGGATGGGGGGATGGAGGGCAAGGACTATAACATGGGCTTGAGAAGAGCAGAGTCAGCGTGTTGCACTGTGATGAAGCTGGAAGAGATCTCTGCCAGGCATGTGAATAGTAAAAGCTATTGCACCACAAGGATGCCCAGAGTTATTACCCCAACCGCATGAATGTTGTGTGCCTTTTTCCTTAAGTTTTACTCGTCTGACAATGCCACCATATTACTTTCAGAATGCACTACTTTTGACCAGGGTTATTGTGAAAAGGGCTCCATTTTGAGATAGATACTGAGTACTGCTCATTCACTGAGGAAGGGAGGGGCAGGCAGTGTATGATACTGCTGTTTGTTGATCATAGTCCCTTTCCCTCACAGTTGAAAGTAGAATGAATGGCATGGATGTTAATGACCACATGATTAAGTGCCCTATTAAACCCTGGTCAATTACTTTTGTAGCTATGATATCTCCTCTTTCTCTGACTGAGTTCACTTTTAATGGGTGATTCTCTCATTTACATTTTCACTCAACACAGTCAGTCCTTATCTAACTTTGTTACAGGTGCGAAATGTGGTGCTAAAAAGAATCATGTTTCATTAGGTAACCACTTAGGCCTATGCAGATTGGTCCCACAGGTACAATTCCAAATATTGGAGCTATTATTATCATCATGGTCATCACCATTTGCATTAAAGCAGCCAGAGGCCATTTCCCACTGAAGTAAACACCTGGGGAACAGAACTTAATGGCTGATGGAAACATAGTCATCCTCTATGGCTACTGCTGCCAGGGGTGACTGAAAGGGGTCCTTTGTCTTTGACAACTGGGATGAAACAACATTTCAGAAAGACCAGGCATTCGTCATGTGGCCGGTAGTGACATTGGTTCACTGTAGTGCTATATTAATAGCCGCCGTGAAGAGGAATGTTATTATGAGTATATTAAGCAGTACATGCAAGCATAGGCTAAACCTGACTAGATCATGCAAAAATGTTACTCTTTTGATGATCTTTTGTGGACATCCAGGACATCTGTGTGAGGAAAACAGTTCTTTCCCACTCAGGTAGCCTAAAACATGCTTTGAAAATGGCACTCTAAATACTATATTAATGCTTAATATATCAATAATATATGACATTTTTGCTATTAATTATTTTTGACTACATTAGTCACATATCCAATTATTCACTGCTGAATCTTAAGCGTACTGGTACTGCAGGGATGACAGTTTTCTCTAAGCACAAAACACAACAATAGTGGCTAAATTTTATAATCTTGGATTTCATCACTCAAAACTGTGCCTATAGCCAAAATCATTAAGAATTAATGTATGTTACAGTGACTTATTAACAACATTCTGATATAGATCATTTTGTTTCCATCCCTACAATCAAAGCATAGTATGCCTGTAACTCCTTGAAATCCTTTTTAATTACAAAATTTTTCTTTAGGGTAAAATATTAGCAAATTCTGACATTGATATTGTTGTGATTGACTGCAGAATTTAATGTGATCCCTCACAATTGTTTCAATCAAGACAGTCTTATTATTCCTACATCAAAAGTATTATTGTTGTTCGGATCCAATCTCAACATTTGATAAAGAGAACATGTTTATCAGTTCCTTGACTGATACTCAATCTGACAAGCACATATCTGCATTAGTCAAAACAACACACCTGAGAGGATGAGACATTTAAAGATCTGGAATTATTAAAATATATTTAACCTTGAGCAATAGGCCCTATCAAATGAAGGGAAAGTTTCATTGTGTGGAGAAAAAGTGAAGAATAAAAGCATATTTCTGAGATCGGGGAAAGAAGAAATGAAAAGAGGTTTCCTTAGAAATGACTGACAGATGCTTATGTGTTATGCACTCCCACTAGTCCCCAGCTTTTCAAATTCACTGTAACATCATCATACAACAGCTTTAGATTTATAGACAGTTTATTCATTTTGTCTGGCTCCAACAAACACCTGAAACGCTCAATAGATTTGGAGAAGGAGGAGAATGCAGAAATTCCTTTCTAGGAATTAATTAGCTGTCAGAAATCTTTTTTTAGACTGTATGCAACAAAACGTCAGCAAATGTAAGGATAATATGCTGTGTGGTTATATAAGCATTAATCATACGGCATTGACACAAACTATATGCATTTTCATAAAAGGGGGAATTTAAAGCAAGCAAAATAAAAATACTAGGGAGTAGCTTAATGCTAAAAAAACACACATACAGCAAGCATCAGAGACTGGCACCGTGTCGAATCAGAGGAAAGGGGGAAGCATTTAACAAGATAATCCAGTATGTTGAGAACAGATAGAGATAGCACAGGAAAAGGAGGACATTTAATCTCCAGAGCTTTTTCTTTTTTCAGAACAAAGCCAAGCTTTTGTCATCTGAGGGTTTCCTGGCAACAAGTAGGGTAAATCATGTCCAATAGCCTCTTGTCTCTCAAAAAGCCTCTTGACAGTTGAACTGACTATGCAGAATAAGTCATCATGTTACTCCTGCTTAGCTGTACCTGTTTGAGGGAAAATATTTTACAGGTATCATTTAAATTACTGTCACGGGAGCCAGCAAAACCATAAAATGACATACACTGAACAAAATTATAAACGCAACACTTTTGTTTTTGCCTCCATTTATCATGAGCTGAACTCAAAGATCTAAGACTTTCTCTATGTACACAAAAGGCCTATTTTTCTCAAATATTGTTCACAAATCTGTCTAAATCTGTGTTAGTGAGCACTTCTCCTTTGTCGAGATAATCCATCCATCTCACAGGTGTGGCATATCAAGATGCTGATCAGACAGCATGAGTATTGCACAGGTGTGCCTTAGGCTGGCCACAATAAAAGGCCACTCTAAAATGTGCAGTTTCACTGTATTTGGGGGGGTCCGAAAACCAGTCAGTATCTGGTGTGACCACCATTTGTCTCACGCAGTGCAACACATCTCCTTCGCATAGAGTTGATCAGGCTGTTGATTGTGGCCTGTGGCCACAATCAACAGCTCCTCTTCAATGGCTGTGCGAAGTTGCTGGATATTGGCAGGACCTGGAACATGCTGTTGTATATGTT
>JACXGI010001792.1:52708-73594 GCA_016801175.1 Esox masquinongy
TGCAACATGAGGTGATGGTCGTGGATGAATGGCACAACAATGGGCCTCAGGATCTCGTCACGGTATCTCTGTGCATTCAAAATGCCATCAATAAAATGCACCTGTGTTCGTTGTCCATAACACACGCCTGCCCATACCATAACCCCACCGCCACCATGGGCCACTCGATCCACAACGTTGACATCAGCAAACTGCTCACACACACAACGCCATACATGCTGTCTGCCATCTGCCCTGTACAGTGAAAACCGGGATTCATCCGTGAAGAGAACACCTCTCCAAAGTGCCAGACGCCATCGAATGTGAGCATTTGCCCACTCAAGTCGGTTACGACGACGAACTGCAGTCAGGTCGAGACCCCGATGAGGACGACGAGCATGCAGATGAGCTTCCTTGAGACGGTTCCTGACACTTTGTGCAGAATTTCTTTGGTTATGCAAACCGATTGTTGCTGCAGCTGTCCAGGTGGCTGGTCTCAGACGATCTTGGAGGTGAAGATGCTGGATGTGGAGGTCCTGGGCTGGTGTGGTTACACATGGTCTGCGGTTGTGAGGCCGGTTGGATGTACTGCCAAATTCTCCGAAACGCCTTTGGAGACGGCTTATGGTAAAGAAATGAACATTCAATTCATGGGCAACAGCTCTGGTGGACATTCCTGCAGTCAGCATGCCAATTGCACGCTCCCTCAAAACTTGCGACATCTGTGGCATTGTGCTGTGTGATGGAACTGCACATTTTCGAGTGGCCTTTTATTGTGGCCAGCCTAAGGCACATCTATGCAATACTCATGCTGTCTGATCAGCATCTTGATGTGCCACACCTGTGAGGTGGACGGATTATCTCGGCAAAGGAGAAGTGCTCACTAACACAGATTTAGACAGATTTGTGAACAATATTTGAGAGGAATAGGTCTTTTGTGTACATAGAGAAAGTATTAGATCTTTGAGTTCAGCTCATGATGAATTAGGGCAAAAACAAAAGTGTTGCGTTTATAATTTTGTTCAGTGTACTTTCACTTTATAGTGGACTATGTTTGTCTAGGGCCCACTTGACTCTGGTAAAAAGCTTCTACACTTAATAGGGAATAGGGTGGCACTTGTGACCCAGAGAAGTCTGAATTGAAGTATGAATAGCGTGATCTCTGCAAACAAATAAATAAACCAAACCTGGGCATTTAAGTGATCCCTCTAACTTGCCCTGTCGCTTGTCCCCAGGGCTGGACCAGGAAGAGCAGGCCTACTACGGAGAACAGTTGGGCGGCCACCAGAAAGTGAGATGGGCTGTGTAGAGCGGGAGGCTTAGGGCTGTGTGTCAAATGCCAACCTGGTCCTAATAGAGTGCCTGTCTTAAGTTTCAACCTGAGTATTATCACTGGCCAAAGGAAGTGCCCTATAAAGGGAACATGGTGCCATTTGGGACACAATAATAGAGTGCCCTACTTAAGTTTTAACTTGTGTATTATGATTGGCTGAAAGTGATGCCTTATAAAGGGAATATGGTGCCATTTGGGACACACATTAGTGCCCTACTTAATTTCAACCAGAGTATTATGACTGGCCAAAGGAAGTGCCCTATAAAGGGAATATGGTGCCATTTGCGACACAGTAATAGAGTCCCCTACTTAAGTTTTAACCTGTGTTTTATGGCTGGCCAAAAGTGGTGCCTTATAAAGGGAATATGGTGCCATTTGGGACACCCCTAAGCTAGGTGGCTATTGGACACAAGGTCATGTGTGATTCATAGCTCTGATTTCTACTCTATGGCCTTTACTCTCCATATATCTTCCTTTCTATTGAGAAGACAGTGTGTGTGTGTGTGTGTGTGTGAGTGTGTGTGTGTGTGTGTGCATGCAAGTGTGTGTGTGAGAAGAGCGGCCTAATCTCAATACCATCTACCGGTTTAATAAGGTACTGACATTGCTGGTAACATTTGCCCTCTATTGATAGACCATTAGAATGAAATTACTACAAATTACATTTTGATTTAATGTTGATCACGTACCCGCGCAGATGAATGACAAATCATGTCACCTCGTTCGGATCACATTATCTCTTTAAAATAATCTTCATTCACTGACTAGATCGGGGCATGTACAGCAGGGATATTTTGCACATCACCCTATCCCATATATAGTGCTTTCATTTTGCCCTCAGCCCTATGAGGATTGGGACCATCTGGGACACAGACAATGTCTTTGACATCCAGGTGTTAACTGACAAGGTGGAACAGATACTGAAGCAACCCCAGGTAATCCTGCCTTGCTTCTCTTCACGTTCCCCTGTGTTTTTCTTTTGCTTTCCGTTACTCAGATCCCAGAGCAGAACGTCTCACATCCTATATCTGGGCAATTCCACGTGGAGGTTAACCTGAGTTATTAAAAAATAAAATGACATGCACCTTACATGGATAATTTTAAAATGTATCCTTAATGCCAGATTTCATCAAAGAATTACACTATCTACAATACCGTCTTTCATGGTCAGTGACTTTTTTTTAGCATTATGATATCCATAACACAATGGTTGTGGATGTAAAATAGTAAAAATGTATTTCATATATTTTTTTCTGTGTAATTTAAAGATTTTTTTAGGGATTGTTATGGTTTATTAAGCAGGAAAGTAGTAAAAGAGAGAATGTTTTTGCTGAAATAATTTTTGGCTGGATTTAAACCCAAATATATAGGTGCATTGAACATTGAACCACCCTAAGCCATATCTTGCCTTCATAAAGCTTATTACAGATGCGTTGGTTACACTTCATTTTGAGAGTCCCAATTTCCATCTATAGACATTCTGTAGATGGTAAAATATTGCTAAGGTTAGGTTTAAGTTTTGAAGAAAATTTGGGGTAAGGGTTAAGGTTAGGTTTAGGATAAAGGTTAAGGTTAGGTTAAGGGTTATTAGATGTTACTGATTGGCAGTAGATAATCTGCAGAGCATCTACAGGCACACTTCTGGGACTCGCAAAATATAATGTTACCAAAATGTTTTGTAACTCAAGATTCTCATGGAAAATGTGTGCTGAAATGCATTTCTCATACATGCCAGTACACATTTTAGATAGAAGGTAAGATGGTTTATCAATTTTCTGTCTATATATATATTCAAAATATTATGACTGCCCAGTGTCCAGAGAAGTAGATTAGCAGTAAAGTCACATGAACAGAAGCTATATTCTCCAATTCAGAGTAAACATATTTTGGTTATTAGCCAACCTATGTTTAGACCCAAGACTTTGAAGTCAGCATATTCATATGTTCAGGCTCACCAAAAACAAGTCCATGTCATTTCAAGACTGTCATCCATGTCATCCATAAAATGTAACTGCTACGCATATCTACATATAAGTGCTATATGTAGAAGTTCACCTTTTTAGATACACATACCTAATGGGGTACAGTAGGCTCAATCAGACATCAAAAGTTGCTTTTATATTTTGTATGTCCATTCTGTGAGACCCTAAATGTTGTGATTTTCTATAAAAAAGTAATGTCCATAACAGTGGAACCACCCATTTGTCCCAGCTATAAAACCAAAAGGCACCTAATGTGTTTTTCATGCTCTCCAATAAGGCCTTGAGATAATAAACAAACATACCTATTCCCTAAAGAGAGAGAGACACTGGGCCTATTCACCGGCAGCATCTCCTACTTAATATCAGGGCACAATACCAGGTTGTTGCTGTTCATCCATTACAGATCTTGGTCAAATAAAAGTAATTTCTGAAGCATTTTATTTTCCAGTTGTATGCTATTACAGCAGCTATACTGCTATAGAGCACAATTTCAATTTTCTCTACCCAAACAAATCAAACTGCTTTATCTCTGAAAAAAAACATCTAACTCCAGGTTGAAGGCTATTGACATTCAGCAAGACAGGAACATCAGAAACATAATCATCTTGCAGACAAAAACACTCATTTTCTCTTTTCTGACAGCGAGCGGGAGACGATTCTCAGCCTCATTAATTATTCATTGCCTCTGATGTCCGAAACATCTGGTCAATCACTGCAAATACTCCACGGATCACTGAAGTCGCCCGCATCACACCAGAGAAATGTACGTGCCCCTGAGCTTTCTGGAAATCAAATGGGTTACACAGATTCACTGCAGCTCTGCTCTGCTTGGATTGCACCATGCCTCTCGGTTTATCAGCATTCATTCAAGGTATTTGTGCTGTGGATTTTGCAACAGCCACACCACATACACTGGAAATCATGCAGTACAATGTCAATCTGTATGGTAATGCTAATACACTCCTCTTTTGGAGTAAACATTCCCACTGGGGTGTCTGGTATTTGGAATTCTGGGTCAGCTGTGTCTGTGGGAGGTAGCGGTTGGTAAACAACACAATACTGGGTTTACTCACTAGTGTGGAACTTTCACAGTGTTGCAGACAAACAAACATGGCATATAATGGAGGCTGTCTTTTATTTATCACTTTTCTTTCTGCATCTCTCTGAACATTTCACCCCATTTAATAAGCCCCAACTGGATTAACTCTGACCAGGCTGCTCAAAAAACACCACGTAAACATGAAATTTCTCAAAGAAATGAGGGAACAGGAAAGTCCAAACACTTTTTATAAAAGGGTTAAAAAGTAGCTCTCTGGGTAATTTCTAAAACTACATTTCCCAGAAGCAAGAAAAATTGTCAGAAAAGCTGAGGGTATTTGCACAACAAAAACAGACCAGTCAGTACAAACATTTTCATCTCTATCTCGCTCTCTCTCTCTCTCTCTCTCAGACTGGACCAGCTGATGAACAAGACGAGTTTTGGGTCAAAATTCTTATTGTATGTTCAGTCTTTCCACCGCTCCCTGGCCTGACCTGGATAACCGGTAAACTCTGTGTCCCAAATGGTACCCTTGTTTCTATTTAGTGTACTGCCTTGTGTCTATAGTCAAAAGAAAGACACTATAGAATGAAATACGGTGCCACTGGGAATAACAAGTCCCTCTTCCAATGGAATGGCAACAGGACTTGTTATTCCCAAGTCCTGGAATGTCTGCAGGCTTGACTGCAGACATAATCAGGTTAGAAAGAATTAAGGTCAAAGAAATCGAAACTATTCTTAAAAAATGAATCAGGTATAGGTTTACTCAACTCAAGAAAGGAATACATTATTACTTGAGTGGCATCAAATATGAATTGTAAGGTAAAATCCTTAAAGGATACTGAGAACTTAAATATTGTGGCAAAAAAAATGGGAGAAGTAATCTGGTGGACAACTGTGTCAGTTATTTCTAAACAGCAGAGCACTACACACACAGCACCTTCAAAACAAAGGCATGCTTATCCAATGACTAATCTCTGCCATGGCCTTAACCTAACATTGAGAGAATGGGCTTACACCCAGTAAACATTGTTTAATGCTACTGCTTTAGGCTACGGAATCAATACCACTGAGATCTGGTTATAGAAGAACTATATACCATGTACTCTCTTTTCTATTTGCAATTGAACACAGCAAGTATGGATTTTATTCATGACTTTCATTATGTGGAGCACAGCATCCGCTTTTTCCCCCCATGTGCAACCATTTCTGTTATGAATGACCATGCAGGGCTTTGTTTCACCGTTGCCTTCAACTGGAATGTTGGACATGGCCTTTCTCAGCTATTTCCTAGGCTTTATTACGTCCGCCAAGACTGCACAAAGCATATCCAAAGCTAATTAAGGTCAAAGAATAACATTCACTTATCTGAGGTCTGGGCAATCTAATAAAGAAGACAGTTATCTGAAATGTATATGATAGAATGTCTTCACTCACATTATATTCACACTCAGATCTTGGCAAAGTTTCAAGGCCATTATTAAGTAGCACCAGTTGTATTGTGTAAGGTTACCATCCAACGGGTTGCAATTCCAATGTGGGGTGCCACTGTTCAATGGGGTGAGTGCAGGACCTTTTAATGACAGTTATATTAATAGGTAAAGGCATTCATTTAAATTCCTCCACTCAAAGATATACCCTGGACAAAATCTGGTTGTCAGTAATTAGTTTTTGTCATGTTATCACAGACTTTCATGGTTGCTATGTAAATGGACTGAATATCCGTTGTATCAAAAGTGGTTGCTATGCAGACTGGCAAACGTTTGTGTCACTAGCATCAGTAGCTCGCAAACATTTTGTCAAGACAAAAAAGCAACGTTCAGCTTTTCTATTGGAATTTACTTGGATGTACAGTATATATGATGATAATAATGACATTGATGACTTTCAGCATTCAGTGTCCAAAGAACCAGTTTTATAGCAACAAAAATTGTAAATCTGTGTAATGAATGTGATGCATTTGGGAATACTGTTTGTCTCTGACATTCCAAAGCTGAGCTACGATGTAGTCGAAGAGTCAAGGACATTTTTCATAAGTGAAAAGGGGGGCCCTTGGGAAAACAGGTTGGGAACCCCTGGTATCAGTATTATTTTGGGTAGAGTATCTCCCCTGGAGTATGTTGTTGTTTCATTTGAAACTATGTGATAACCAGTCAGAGTTTCTGCATTGCTGTGTTTCAAGGTAAAAAACACTCCCACCAGCTGGGCCAAGGTTGATAGTTTGGCTGTAAGGCTTAGCACAGCAGGGAGCACTGTGTACTGTGATGAAAATGAATAACTAAAGCCTCATACAGCCTACTAATTGCTATAAGCAGCCCTTCCCCTTGACAAGGGAAGTTTGAAAAGAGAAGAGACAGTTGCATAATTGGCACAGAAAAACCAAAATAAGTAGAAGCGTTTAGCAGCCTAAACCATACAGTAAACTAATCCAGGTGCCATTTGTGCTGTAAGGAGCAAATTGGCTAGATGTAAAACTGATGTGTCTGTCTATGAAAACATTTATTTGAGGGATGATAATGCTTGCTCCTTGGTATTGCTACTGCTTACAGTTATTATCATTCAAACTGCCACAGAAATCCCTAAGTTATAAAAAGTCACAATTTCATGCTTAGATCTAGCTGAACATCCAAAATTAGAACGTAACATTTTCCAATCTATATTTTTTCCATGTTATCTAATGGGATACTTTATCTAAAGGAATGCTTATAGATATCATACACTTGTAGGCATTGCAATAAAGAGAGTTAGCAATTACGCTGGCGCTATTAAGCAAGTTCATTTGAATGGCCTGGAAATGTAAAATAATACAAATGTACATTAAATGTAAAATACTATGTAAAATGTAAAATACAAATGTAAAATACTACAAAAAACATTTGTGTGTTTGATTTTGTTTGTTTGTGCGTGTATGTGTATATTTTAATGGGGAAGTTCGTCCTTTTTCATATGGCCTTATTTTCACTCATTCTGTTCTGATCTCCCAATGTGTTTATGATTACAGTAGCAATGACCAACAAAAGCTTTCTGAAACCTTTGAGGCTCATGTCGAAAAACAGTTAATTACTCAAAGCTTTTAAACACAGTACACATTAGTTACATCTGCTGGTAAAAAAACAAATACGTATTACATGTTTAATGTATTTATTGATGTTGTTTGCTGAAATGTTTGATCAGACTTTGGGGCCCAATGTTTAGGTTTTCATATTGACGATGGAAGTATGTTATAGTGTGGGTTCGCATTCCATATTGCTCTTGCCTACCTTCATTTTTTATCTATGCATCTGTTAAATATTTTTGATGAAAAAGGCAAGAGTTTAATAGTATACACTAAATGAATGTATACTATTAAAACACTACCTGCTGCACTACGGCCCACACGGAAATGTAATATATGGCAATGTACACTGATCAGCCATAACATTATGACCACTGACAGGTGAAGTGAACAACACTGATAATCTCGTTATCATGGCACCTGTCAGTGGGTGGGATATATTAGGTAGCAAGTGAACATTCTGTCCTCAAAGTTGATGTGTTAGAAGCAGGAAAAATGGGCAAGCGTAAGGATCTGAGTGACTTTGAGAAGGGCCAAATTGTGATGGCTAGACAACTGGGTCAGAGTATCTCCCAAACTGCAGACCTTGTAGGGTGTTCCCAGTCTGCAGTGTTCAGTACCTATCAAAAGTGGTCCAAGGAAGGAAAAGCAGTGAACTGGCAACAGGGTCATGGGCGGCCAAGACTCATTGATGCACGTAGAGAGCGAAGGCTGGCCCATGTGGTCCGATCCAACAGACGAGCTACTGTAGCTCAAATTGCAGAAAAAGTTAATGCTGGTACTGACAGAAAGGTGTCAGAACACAGTGCATCACAGTTTGTTGTGTATGGGGCTGTGTAGCCGCAGGCCAGTCAGGGTGCCCATGCTGACCACTGTAAAGCGCCTACAATGAGCATCGGAACTGGACCACGGAGCAATGGAAGAAGGTGATCTGGTCTGATAAATAATTTTTTCTTTTACATCACGTGAATGGCCGGGTATGTGTGCATCTCTTACCTGGAGAACACATGGCACTAAGATGCACTATGGGAAAAAGGCAAGCTGGCGGAGGCAGTGTGATGCTTTGGGCAATGTTCTGCTAGGAAACCTTGGGTCCTGCCATTCATGTGGATGTTACTTTGACAGTTACCACCTACCTAAGCATTGTTGCAGACCATGTGCACCCTTTCATGGCAACGGTATTCCCTGACGGCATTGGCCTCTTTCAGCAGGATAATGCACCCTACCACAAAGTAAAAATGGTTCAGGAATGGTTTGAGGAACACAGTAATGAGTTCAAGGTGTTGACTTGGACTCCAAATTCCCCAGATCTCAATCCAGTCGAGCATCTGTTGGATGTGCTGGACAAACAGGTCTGATCTATGGAGGCCCCACCTCGCAACTTACAGGACTTAAAGGATCTGCTGCAAAGGTCTTGGTGCCAGATACCACAGCACACCTTCAGCGGTCTAGTGGAGTCCATGCCTTGACAGGTCAGGACTGTTTTAGCAGCAAAAGGAGGACCTACACAATATTAGGCAGGTGGTCATAATGTTATGGTTGATCGATGTATGTATGTAACTTTCATGTCTTATATGAGCACATATGTTGTAAACATATATTTGGTTTGATCAATACATATGTACATATATGTCAAAATATACAAGACCTGGCAGACTGAAATATGTAATTAACATATATGATCATGTATTTTAAAATATATGTTAAGTCTTTTAATGTATATGGCCATATTCCGTATGGGTGCTGAAGATACAAATGTTGAAATCTCTTGTGGCTAAATTAAATTAGGTTAAATTAGGTGTCCAGTAGAGGTTGGTGTATGAAAGCACCTTGACATCAGAGAACTTTGGAAGGTTGCGTTATCTTTCAGAACAATAATGACGACAACCTGTAAAAATCCTTAAGCTCTACTGAAGGGTAAATCTGAAGACGGAACACTTACAGTATGAGATTGGTCACCTTAGAGTCCCATATCTGAAGCTGTTTCGGATCCATAGGACAGGGAAAAGAACAAAAAAACTGCCAAAGTCAGAAGAAGAGTTACGGCAAATCCTGCAAGAAGGTGGAAGAATTTGAACAATTTGAACCAGGAAAAATACAGAAAAGTCTCCCCAAGTTAACTGCTTCATTTTAGCATTCTAAGGAAGAGCACTCAGAATTATTGAATGTTACTTTCATTACATTTTGGATTGAATTACTTACAAATAAACACTTTATGCTCAGAAAAAAAGGCTTTAAACTATTTCCTCAGGTGCTCTAAGACTTTTGCATAAACTCTGAAGTCTTGTATATTTAAGTTAAAATAATATTACAAGGCTTTTTAGAAAGGGATGACAGACCTTGGTTTTCCGCTCATTGTTATTGCTCAGTACTAGTTATTATTTTTTTTCTTTCTGTTCTATGATCTTATAAAGACTATCCTTTATTCAATAGCGAGCACATTATTGTACTGGCCCCCCATGGGAATCAAACTCCCAACCCGGGCACCAAACACTATGGCACCATGCACAGGAGAAAAAGCCAACTTAAACCCACTTTCATCAAGGTTTTACACATCTATAATCTGACACTCATTTTCATTTTTAGTATCCTTTTTCAACATCCTTTTTCTCATCCATAACATTTGTGGACATAATGGAATAACATTGTATGTCATATAAAACACACAAATAAAATTTTAATTAATGGTTTGTTTGTCAGTTCAGTGATTTGGCATGCAAATGAAATTTCCAAGATACATATTGCTCGGACTGTTGGTGTTGAGTTGGATTAGTCTTATCACAGCAAGTATACAGCCAGAGATTTCTTGAAATGAACTCTGTGCCCCGATCTGTGGGAGGTCACTACACAGCCATATCAATAATTCAGTTGGCAGCTCAATTCCCGTCTCTGTTATGAAACAATTCTTGTTAGCAAGTCCTGCCAAAACACTCTGGTCTCTCAAAAAATGTTGCTTATTTGTATCATAACGTGTGGTTTGGAGAGATAATCAAAAATAAATGTACAGATGAAGACCATGTCCTGGAAGTTGCATTTGTAGGGGAAAGATATGGAACCAAAAACAGATACCAACTTCTGAGGAGGGTGTTTTTCGCTACAGTATGTATTCTGAAAATGATCCTACAGCTACGGTATTGTATAGTGCTTAATCTGCACAGTATAGGAGATAAGGGATCAATGAGAGGCATCATCTTTGAAACATACTGAAAAAGTATCCACAGTGTCATCTAAAAGCCCATCCTATGGATACAGTAAAGTGTACAATTTGCATTTTATAGGTCTATAAGAAACTGATGACACAGAGACCCAGGCCCTCTGCTCTTGTCGTAGCGATATGCCGTTCCCTATATCTGTCTTCAGCTCATTCCCAAACAGCCAGGAGCTGTCAGTGGAACTGTAGACGGTGGGGGTGGGGGGAGTGGGTGGGAGAGGCATGGAAGCGGAACACTGCTCTACTCTATGTGCTGCTCTGATAAGATCCACGGAGACCTCCCTTCTCCTCTCCAGACCTCTCAGTTGGAGGTGGAGGACAACCGTAACCTTTCATGTCAATGCAGCGCAGAACATAAGCATTATGTACTGCTATGTAGCTGCTTCCGAACAAGCGTTGTTCTCCAACTTCTTCCTAAGGAGCCACATCCGGAGGAATCAAGGTAAATGTATGACCATTTATTTTTTATTAAAGACCCGGTGCAATTAAAAAGGTGATTCCCTTATTTTCTTGATAATATTTTTTACACTATGATGAGGAAATAACTCTGACATTGTGAACCCGAAGAATTGTGCCTTTTTTGAGATGCTTAAACAATGAACAGGAAGTTCTGCCTGTTCAGGTGGGATGAAAATGATGGCCTACTTTTTTCACAAAGTTGATCACCCACACCCCATCCCTCTCTGCTTCACAAATGATCAGGTAGGCATGCACTACAAGTCAATCATGACTAAAAAATTTCACCACCTTAACAGTTTCTCTGTACCACCAGCCTTTAGCCACCAGCAACCTGCCCCCTGAAGACTAATTCGACTCTGTTTACCTAATTAAACCACCTCAAAACTTTAAACTAAATAGCTGCACTATACTTATGCTCAAAGTCCATGTCCCTGCATTTAGAAACACATACTATACTGATACTGTAAATGTAAACTCTCTACTCCACGTAAATGTAGGTATATTATGTATTTACTGGTCATAGGTCATAATATCTTATATGATTACAACCCTTTTAAAAATAATGGTGTGTGAATGAGTTGCCTTTTTATATTCTGTCAGTGTATATTGTCTACCACTAGCGGCATCATTACACCAAGTACAATACTAAGGTTGTGTAAATGTACTTAGTGAATATACTATCCATGACTATCCTATTTGGCAATCAGGGCTGCATATGTAAAAATCTGATTTCCTACTGCCCACATGATCCGAATAAGGCTTAGGGAAATAAAAGATAAAATACAGTTTTTATAAAAAAACAAAATTACAAACACGGTTTTAAAATACTGGTCCGCTGTAGCCTGATAGATTCACTTTAGCTGTGTAACTATGTACATTCACTGAGAATATGGCAGGGTTTTTTTTGTGTGACAGAGGGAAAATAGGAATTGATATCTAAATGGGTTTTGATGACAAGTCAACAGCATAAATGAATGCATTACGATGATGGATGCGCAAATCACATATCATCTAACTGATAGCAAGATGCTAAAGGCCTATCTGAGTCTGAGAAATTGCATCGCAGCTCTTATGGGAACATCCCACACATTATTCATGAACAAACATTTCAAACTATGTTGGAATACCTTGCTGTTTACCTTTCTGAATCTCTGCCTGACGCGTGCAGAGAGAGTGTGTTGTCGAAAGAATCAGGAAATACTATCAGTTATTAATCTACAATGTTATTAATCTACGATGAAGAGGCTTTTAGCTTTAATTCTCACAGATAAAGTAAAAAATATGATCCATGTGTGCTCATAAATATCGACTGGATTGCAAAGCTTTACTTAGCTACCACGAGCATGTCACAAACAAGCGTGGATGTCGTGCAAACACGAAGTTACTTTGAGTTGAGAGAGACCACTTTTTGAAATCTCTTCATGTAGCCAGCAAGCTAAGAGATGTTTTATATTGTAATAACCATCTGTTGTCTGAGTTTGAGTTTTTATATTGTTATAACCACAGTTATCTGAGTTTGAATAAAACCAACTGATTTAAATAGTTTAAGTTATCCGTTATTAATAGCCTATGACAAATGTTATTTCATGTGCTATGGAAAAGGTGAACTCCCTCATGAATCTGTAATGATTAGATTGTACGTGGGTCAGTAACTAGAGAGGCTGATTTCAGACGACATCTTGAAGGGCTCAGACAACAGAGAGGCAGAGAGAGTATGTGCGTGCCTTTGCAGAGCCACTTGAAGTTCTCTGCTCTGTGTGGTCCACCTACTCCAGCCAGTGTTGACGCAGTGATGTGAGAAAAAGAAAGTGTTTTAGGTAATGTTGTGGTCCCTATGCCAGGAAAATGCATAAAGGGAAAGACTATTAATAGATCATAAGTATAATACAGAAGTACTGTATATATATAAATATAAATATATATATATATATATATATATATATATATATATATATATATATATATATATATGTATATTTACATAGTAATTCTGCAAGTAATTTAGCAAGCACTATCATCCAGAGCTATTATGCGGCCGGAGTGGCACGACGTGTAAAACAACAATTTAAACTCTAATTCATATCATTTTCCAATGCTGCCAGTGCTAACATCCTCAGGCCTAACCTTGTGGCTTGACAGATTTTGCCTTCAGCATTAATTAGAAATTCAGCACTCATTCATTCTTTAGTAACTGCGTCCACATAGTTTTGTTTGGTCACGCAGTGCAGTGGGTTTGCATGGGCGTCCTGCCCGTGGTATTTATAAATGAGTGGACGATGGGTCACGGTCAAGCCACTCATTTCAGTTAAAAGGGAACCCACCCATTCCCCTACTGATTCAAACATACCCAAACTACAATCTAAAAATAACACATTTCAGGGTTCCTGTATTTTTTAATATACAATCTTGGTCAAGAAGTTGGCCTTAAAAGTTCAATTTATTCTCTTATATTCAACAATCAGCATTCAACATGCCAAGGGCGGACAAGGTAAGCAAGGAGGTCGTGAGACAATAACCATATAAAACTCAACAAACATTCACTCCACAAAAGGGATCCAAGGCACTTTATATGTTTCATAATAGGCAAGAGTAGTGCGGTTAGTTATCAGCAGCAGAATGCACAAGTATGTACATTGTGATACATCGTGAATTTTTAAACCTCAAGCAGTATGTATGAGTTCTATATCTATGTGTCCTGCTGAACCACCTAGATCCTTCCAGCTGTCTTATTCCCAAATTCACTTTTTGCTTGTGTTCTCCGGAATCTGGAGGTTCTGCCATTCTCAGAGAAGCCAATCGGATCAAGACAACCATATCACCACCTGATTTCCTCACATCCTCTCTTCCTGATGTCTGTCAGTTGTTTAGGAGACAATATAACCAGCATGTTTATGCCCATTTGGTATAAGTGAGATGTTGCAGAAATAAATAGGTCAATGCTAGGTGGGTAACTTTGAGCAAATGTCTCCTGAAAAGGTCTGTGCACAACCCTGCACCCCAGCTGTGTAAAGTAAAAAAGTAAAAATATCTTGACGTGCTAGATGTTTGCTAAATTTAAAAGAATAGTACATTATTTATTCATTTGTCTTTAGATAGTAAAGTACTATATATATAAACCAGATACATTCTGACTTTAAATAAGTTGAATTGTAGAATACATTTTTACTTAGCCTACACTTGTCATTTTCTATCTAAGCAATAAGCACGAGGGGATGTTGTATATGGTCAAGATACCATGACTATGAGCTGCTCTTATGCACATCACATCACGGTTTGCCTGGATACAACACCTAGCACTGGTATATTCACAATATACCACATAGCCCTGAGATGCCATACTGCTATTATAAATCAGTTACCAACGCAATTAGAACAATAATACATTATGTACTGCTATATTTGTGGTATATGCTCTCATCTTACATGGCTTTCAGCCGACCAGCATTTAAGAACCAACCATTCAATAATGATTTGTTCACTGTAGTATAATCTCAGATGGGCCAGTTCTGCACGTTAAAATTTGTTTAATGTCTGCTTTCAGCAACTTACTCAAGTACAACTGGAAACACTTTCTTCTACCTCTCCCACACACCAAAACTGAGACAAAGTAACATCACCCATACTGTACTACAGCCCAGACTCTTGTAGAATCCTCCTCTCTCATGTTATACACCGATCAGCCATAACATTATGAGCACTGACAGGTGAAGTGAATAACATTGATAATCTCGTTATCATGGCACCTGTCAGTGGGTGGGATATATTAGGCAGCGAGTGAAAATTCTGTCCTCAAAGTTGATGTGTTAGATGCAGGAAAAATGGGCAAGCATTAAGGATCTTAGCGACTTTGACAAGGGCCAAATTGTGATGGCTAGACGACTGGGTCAGAGCATCTCCAAAACTGCAGCCCTTGTGGGGTGTTCCACAGTGGTCAGTACCTATCAAAAGTGGTCCAAGGAAGAAAAAGCGGTGAACCGGTGACAGGGTCATGGGCAGCCAAGGCTCATTTATGCACGTGGGGAGCGAAGGCTGGCCCATGTGGTCCGATCCAACAGACGAGCTACTGTAGCTCAAATTGCAGAAAAAGTTAATGCTGGTACTGATAGAAAGGTGTCAGAACACAGTGCATCACAGTTTGTTGTGTATGGGGCTGCGTAGCCACAGACCAATCAGGGTGCCCATGCTGACCCCTGTCACTGCTGAAAGTGCCTACAATTGGCATGTGAGCATCAGAACTGAACCACGGAGCAATGGAAGAAGGTGGCCTGGTCTGATGAATCACGATTCCTTTTACATCAGCAAGCCGGTGGAGGCAGTGTGATGCTTTGGCCAATGTTCTGCTGGGAAACCTTGGGTCCTGCCATTCATGTGGATGTTACTTTGACACGTACCACCTACCTTGTTGCAGACCATGTGCACCCTTTCATGGCAACGGTATTCCCTGATGGCATTGGTCTCTTTCAGCATAATAATGCACCCTGCCACAAAGCAAAAATGGTTCAGGAATGGTTTGTACATAAATGTCTAACTATGGAAATGCCCCAATTATAATCGTGTCTCCAGAAGAGGTGTGACAAAAACAGAATTTGGAAGTATGGCTATGCAACACTACTGCTCCTGAAACTTTTATTAATCATAAGGAAATATTTATACATTATATATGTCACACTAAATACCCTCCATCACATTCCATCTCTGTCTAAGGAGACTTCTTAGTTCACTCAGTGTGTAATTTTGAAACTGATCAATGATTCTTTCTTTGTTGATGGAAGTCTTGATAAGCCAAGTGTAACATACGCTTCATAAAGTTTTATTTTGAACTTCTCAAGTTAGAAGCTTCCTGTGATGTCATCCAAGAATGGAGGCAGTGTGATGCTTTGGGCAATGTTCTGCTGGGAAACCTTGGATCCTGCCATTCATGTGGATGTTACTTTGACATGTACCACCTACCTGAGCATTGTTGCAGACCATGTGTACCCTTTCATGGCAACGGTATTCCCAGATGGCATTGGCCTCTTTCAGCAGGATAATGCACCCTGCCACAAAGCAAAATGGTTCAGGAATGGTTTGAGGAACACAAAAACGAATTCAAGGTGTTGACTTGGACTCCAAATTCCCAAGATCTCAATCCAATCAAGCATCTGTGGGATGTGCTGGACAAACAGGTCCGATCCATGGAGGCCCTACCTCGCAACTTACAGGACTCAAAGGATCTACTGCTAACATCTTGGTGCCAGATACCACAGCACACCTTCAGAGGTCTAGTGGAGTCCATGCCTTGACGGGTCAGGGCTGTTTTGGCGGCAAAATGGGGACCTAGACAATATTAGGCACGTCGTCATAATGTAATGGCTGATTGGTGTATTCCATACTTGTCACTGCTTTTCTCAACTAAATTCTATTGTATATTTAATGTGATGAATTGAGCATACAGTAGACCCATTAATTTCAGTCTATAACTGCCAAATGGGTACTACATAAAATAAATAAATGACACACATTTTAAAAAAAAAATCTTGCCAGGTTGATTTTCACAGGTATTCATTTAAAGATGATACACAAACTTCTCATTATCTAAAATTGTTGAATTACATTTTATTCATTAATTCATGTCCTAAGAAAAAATGTGTATACTTGCAGAAAACTTCCTTTAAATGACAACACTTTATGCCCAATGGTTAACGGCATAGAATTTCAAGAACTATTTTTTTTACTCAAAAGCAATACAGCAAGTCAGGTGCTCCCCCACCAAATCATGCCCTCAAAGCCCTCAAAAGGATAGGGCCAGCCCTGGGAGTATGGTGCCATGTGAGACGTATCCCCTGTACAAGTTTAAATGAAATCCACAAGGGTAAACCAGGTCTAAAATATACCCCTATATTAGCTTGTTAATTAAGTCCCAGTGTGATGCCTTTAATGAAACCATTCAGGGGGCCAATTGCCCATAACTAATTATCATATGGTAATCGACCAACCAAAGAGGTGGAGAGAGCAGAGGACTGATCTTATTTTTCTCTGGTTTTTAATTTCTTATTTCAGTCTGTGTGCACAAAAGTGATTAATGTTTCTAATTAAGGGATGAATCTAATATTCCTTTAATGTGACTGCTACATGTACTAGTCAAAAACCTGGTGATGTCATGGGCAGGAAGTAGCTACCAAAGGGTAGAAACATGATATTAATCAGTGACCCAGTGCAGCATGTCAATCCTGGTGTAAATCAGTGACCCATCACAGCATCACAAACCAATCAAACACCCTGCTTCTACAGATTACCAAAGGTAGCCTCTAGATTAATGCCATAAGAGCAACAGTTCAGTTCAATATAACATCCAATACCATAGGTTTAAGATGTTTTTGACTATTCCACAGTAACAGAAAGACACTTTCACTTCAAAATGTGTGCAAAACAGAAAGCATTCATTGCAAAACTAAACTCTATGCACAAGGACTACTTGCAATTTCCACAGACAATTTGACAAAAATACATTAAGTTGAAGCTTAAACACTGTAAGCACATTTTCCAAAAACAAAATGTCTTCTCTTAATTAAAATTAAAAGATGTATCCAGAAAGAATGCCCGTTATAACACAACGCTATGAATTTGAAAAGAAATTCAGGTAATTTAACTACAGAAAGACATCCCTGATCTGTACTGTACATAAATGTCTAACCATGGAAATGCCCCAATTATAATCGCATCTCCAGAAGAGGTGTGACAAAAGCAGAATTTGGAGGTATGGCTATACAACACTACTGCTCCTGAAACTTTTATTAATCATAAGGAAATATTTATACATTATATATGTCACACTATATACCCTACCTCACACTCCATCTTTGCCTAAGGAGACATCTTAGTTCACTCAGTGTGTAATTTTGAAACTGATCAGTGATTCTTTCTTTGTTGATGGTAGTCTTGATAAGCCAAGTGTAACATACGCTTCATAAAGTTTTATTTTGAACTTAGGTTAGAAGCTTCCTGTGATGTCATCCAAGAATGGACTTTATGCAAAACATCAATGGAATGGAATGCTGTATATGTATAATTTCAGACGATGACAGATATGTATGCATTAGTAGCAGTATTTAGTAGTATTAATACTGCTACTTTAGTATAATTTAGTATTAAGACTGCTAGAATCATGTGAAACCAGAGTTAAGGATGTCTGTTTTGCTGGCCTTCACCAATATGGGGGGATGACTGTCTAGTGGCCTTCGGTTGTTCAGAGAACAAAAGCTTCAGACAGACACCACAGCGTCAGTCTTGTATCAGTGATTGTCTGGTCCACTAGTGATTGCCAGGCCATCTGTGTAGGCACCTGTGGTACTAACGATTGGACAGGAATGTAATGACGTACAGTACGTAGAATGATTAGAAACAGTTTATATACTCGACTGTGACAAGTGATTGTTGTCTTTTTGCATTAAATGTATTCAGACTAGGTGGGGCTAAAATAAAAAGTGGTGGCTGCCGGAGATCATCCATATCAGTTCAGTTCTGGTGAAGTGTGACAGAAAATGGGGCAGAGACCACAAATAAATACAAATTTATATGTTTGTAATTGAGCAGATGCTCTTGTCCAGAGCAACTAACAGTAGTTAGCGCATACATTTCCACAAAGGGTTGCTAACTTGCTTTAGGGACTAGGCTGCTTGCCTTGTTCCCCAGACCAAAGTCAAAGTTCAGTGCTTTAATACATAGTCTATGTCCATGCTAAAGCATATGGCAAGACTACACTTTAGTGCAGAAATGGCACACCAAAATTGGCCTTGTCATTGCTATGGTGTATGACTGACCAAATTGGGATTCTATCGGTTCCATGGGACTTGTTGACAGACCTAGCCAAGACAGCCCAATGGGCACAGCCCACATTCCACCCGGCTTTGCGGTTTGTTGTTTATAAGCCTCTTGTTCTTTTTCAATTTGCAAATGCATACCATCTACATACATAAATGCCTGCTAAATGAGCATATACAAGTGTCCATATTATATTTTCCACATTTAATATGTTCATTAGACTAATGCATTTTTTTATGGGCAATCAGCTTCAGAGGTAGGACAGAGGTATCATGCTGCATCTCCATTATCCCATTAGTGTATACGGCCATTAGTTAGTTAAAGCTGGTTGGGGCCCAGGTTGTTGTTTGTTGCACTGCAGTCAGGCACAGCCAGCGACTGCTGCTTTACACAACAGGGAACAAGAAATGACTCCCAAATTTCACCATCTTTCCTATACAGTGCACTAGATTTGAGCAGGCCTCATCGAGCTCTGGTAAAAAAGTAGTGGACTGTGTAAGGGTAAGGCTGCCGTTTAGGCCCTCCAAAGGATTAAAAACAATCCTGGATCCTGATGGGTACTTTACACTTCACAGTCACACTTAAGGATGGGTATACTCCAATGTTAATGATCATGAAACACAGCGTCTCCTTTTAGAAAACATCATTAGAAACAACGTAACTGTTCTTGCGGAAAGCACATACATAATTTGCCTAGCTACCGAGACTCCTTGCTCTGGGACAAACATTAAGCCACACCCACAGATGTTTATTTCTTTTCTGCAAAGAGTCTGGATACATGACAAACTCCCTGAACTTTAACTGAATGTGGACAAATTTGAGGCTGTCTGGTTGGTTCCAGAAACGGATGAATTTGGCAAAGCCAGAACACACGATGGTAAAGCCGAAGTTATCATTGGCTTGTACACTGGTTAGAGAAATTCCAATTGCTAATGACTTTGCTGTGTACATTGCCCTTTGTGCCCCTGGTCACAAAAGGGCCTTTATTTATAGCAGGTTTAGACTAGTTCTGTGTGAGTCATCAAGCTAAAACTTCATTGCCTTGTAGAATAAAATACAGTAGCTTTTGTTAATTATGGTCAACAGTTTCTTTATGGATGAGATAGTGATTTATAGTTTGAAAATTAAATCTAAATCTCTAACTATTCATTAACAACAATAAACCATTCTGCCATGACACCACTCAGCCCTTGATTATAACTATACATAAAAAAGCATTCAGATTGGATTATAAAGCTGTCCATACAATATTTGTATCAATACATAAACACAGCTATAATGAGCGCATAAAACAATGGAAGCCAAGTGAGTAAGCCTAATGTAAAAAAAAAAGATCAGTAAAGTCATAACACAATCTATATTTAGGTTAGTTATACTGACAGTTCACAAGTAGAGTACACTAATATGGAATTGAGTTAAAATAGCTTCCTACAGTGAGCAACAGCCATGTATAGCTGTCTTGACAAATAAAAAGACATAAAAAATGTAAAAACTTGCCACTTCAGCAAGAAAAGCCTTGACTTATTTGGACAATATTTCAACCAAATTTTGAATTAAGCAATGTCAGCCTGGTAGCCTCCTATAAACACATTTCCAATACAGTTCAATATTGACAAAGACAATTATTGACAAAGATAAGAAAATGTAAAATGTTTAGACAAATGAGTGCAAAACAGTTATACATATTGAAATCAGCAAAGATGATGGCTGTCAGCTGGAAATTGCACATTATCCATAAAACATGTCAAGCCAACAGCAAGCAAACAAAGCCTGAACGAACAACAGACCGACAATAAGTCTCATGTGTTTTCTACTTTAGCCAAAATGTGAAGCATAGCTGGTCGTTTCTGGGAGCAGTATTGACTTATCAACCTGAGAGGGAATTTTTCAGGCAGGTTCCTGGAAACTGAGAGCTAAAAACATCCATCACCCTGGGCCTGCTTCAAATGCAGACATCAAAAAAGTAACCTTTTGGATTGATCTTTGCGATCATATAATGGATTTCCACACTGTGAGACTGACGTGTGT
>JACXGI010001792.1:73694-85070 GCA_016801175.1 Esox masquinongy
TAAGAAATTCTGAAAAATTTAAATGATCCAATACTGCGCATTCACATTACATCTCTTTCATCATACAGGCTGTATTGTCCTTGCTAAGAAGTAGAAACTGATTTTGCTTACGGCTTTGAAGTTAATCGCTAACCGGCACACTCATATTGACATTTATATTCACTGCATTCACAGGGTCTGGCCATCAGGGCCTCTGATTTCAGTCAGACTGTTTAGTTTGGGAACACAAAATTGTTTTAGGTAGTTGTGCTTTGTAACTGATTGGTTCCACATCAGATCAAATTAACCCAATTTGAGCAGGGGCACATGAAAGAATTGTCTCTTCTTTTTTTGAACAATTTCCTTCCAACTGTGATGAGTGATTTTCCAGTTAAGCAAGTGTCTGGTGAATTTGTTCTGTTTCTAAATCTAGCAAAGGAGCGAGCAAATATTTCAATTAACTAATCAAATAAGCCAGATGACACATGCATCATGTTCACAACACCGGTAGTTTCACATTCTGATACACTGAATGCAAAAGTTGTGTGTTAGATCATAAATTCATAATACATTTTAATCAAAATGTAATCATAAAAATGAAAATGCCCAAAGTCAAGGAAAACTGAAAAGACTGACACATTATATCAACACAGAAAATATTCCATTTATCAAAGATATCTAAACTGGGAATCGATGCAATGTTACAATTGTAACATCAACATGTATTTTCCTGACTAACCAGCCATAAATCATTTCAGTCAAGTGACTTGCAAATCTTAACTTTTTCTCAGCTGTCACTAGACATGTCCAAAGAACCATGAATTTGTTGTCAAATTACTTTTTGTTATTATATTGTAACTTTTATTAAATATAGACATGATACATTTCAATGTACTGTAGTTTTTGTATGCATTCTTGTTTGCCAATTTTTTACGTAAACCCTTTCAAAGGTTAAAGGGATATTCACCCAAAATACAAAATTCCATTAACTTACCCTGTAAAAAGTATAGGGGCAAGGTTTGATAGCATTACATGTTTTGATAGAATTCCATGTTTCCACTGCACATTTTTAAACTCATAATTTGGCAAGCCACCAGAGATGACAGCATTCATGTCCTGAGACACATATGAGCATGCTGGGAAACTGTTTTTAAAATAAAATTGAAAAAATACAATCATTTGTATTTACTATTTCCTGGCATGACATTTTGTCCAATTGCTCCGTCCCCCAGTGAGAACACTTGACTAAATGTGATGACAAAAAAAAGTAAACATATTCAGATTGTCTCCCACGACCTTTGACTACTTGATTGCATTGTAAAGTGATCTTCTCCTAACGAACACATCTCATCCGTATTTCGTGTTAGAATATCTATGCTTTGTGTGTTGGTTTGTTAGGTGACTTCAGTGCTTGAAAAAACCCATAGGCTATGTTTGAGAGAACATTTCAGAGAATGTTTGAGAGAATGTTTGAGAGAACATTTGAGAGAACGTTCGAGAGTATGAACAAGACTGCACGCGACTGCCGACTGACTGAAACTACTACTTTTCATCATACATAAATAAAACCACTTGATATTCTTAGTAGCTCAGTTATTTAGAATGTGCCCTTGTGTTTAATATGTAGCTCAGCGTTTATGCTATTTGATATGTTGCTCTTTTGTTCTATAAAAATCTATCTGGATTGGCCTGGTTGTGAATATGACACAGGAGTGTTAGCTAAGATATATTATATTGGTTGGCAGAAGGCAGAGGTAGTTAGCTTTTCCACAGACAGACTGGACTACTATAGTTAATTTAATTAAACAGTAAAAGACACACTTAGTTTTCATATGAAAACTACCTCTTATTGATGTCCTTTGATTATTTCATAGAATCACCAGAGGCACAAAAAATATTTCAACCCTTTTGACTTTCGCATGCGTGGTAGGGGAGAATGGCTTAGGATGTCTGAAGACAGTCTGATTTATTTATTTATTAGCTGAAATATTTTCATTTAATCTCAAAATGCTTCAAGAGTAAAAACAAAAGGCCCAAACATGATGCCACAATTTAGAGTGGACAGAGGTCAACAAAAGTTGTTCAAGACATTATAAAGACAAGTGGGTAAGGCCAAGTCATAGGTATGCCTAGGTCTATTGTATGGCAAATCTGCAGAACATTGCATTTAAGGTGTGACAGTCATTGGTAATTGTGCCCACTGCTGGAGGGTGGTTGTACCAAAGGCTGTGGCAGCATTTGGTTTGCTTGCTTGTGGAACATTCTTTTTTGTGAGGCTTGCAAGAGACAATTCTTTGCCAAGGGCTCTCTTTTTGCCAACACTGCCTTTTGATGAAGCCTTTCTTCAAACAGTATTTGTAGCCAATAGAGCTCCATGATTTGTTCCCAGTAGGCGTGGTCTATGGACTCCATGCAGATTGCAAACCTTTCCATACCCCCCAAAAAAATTGGGGCTGTTGCCTAAATGCCATATATAAAATACATTCTGCAAAAACTGAAGGCATGATCTAGTTACAGTGATATGGTCTTAGTATGAAAGGGATGAGACTTTGTTGAGCTTCTCAATGAATTTCAGATACTTTCAGGTGTTTTGGACATGTCAGAAAAGGTTAATATGAATACAAGGACATAGACTGGATTTGTGCCAAACTTAAAAAATTGAATTTTGAAACCTTTCCAGGGAAAATGAACCAAAGCATGGATTGCTGTCAAAGCTTGTCCATAGATACCCTGAAAAGGGCAGGTTAACTAATACGTACATTTGTAATTTGGATGAGCTATTCTTCAGCACACCATGTGGAATAAGTAAATTCATAACTATTTTTAACACCTTAAAATAAAGTTGCTTTATAAGATAACAACACCCAGTTATAAAATCTGGTATGTAGACTCTTATGTAGCATATCATGACATAAGTTGTCAAGCCAAGGAGGTAATAAGTTATTATAGGAGTGGTAGTGATAGACCACAATGTTGTAGTGATAGACCACAATGTTTTGTCATGGTCAATATATACCAGTGTGCTTTTCATTTTTTAAAATACAATGCTTTTAATCAGACCTACTCATTTAAACTGTTTTGTTGTAAGACCAAATGGACAGTGACATTCTCTGACTAACCATAGAAAGCAACATCGGAAGGTGGTTCTTATTAATAAAGTATTTGATACACAGAACTAGTCAAAGGATTGGACACACCTACTCATTTAAGGGTATTTTTTTTACTATTTTCCACATTGTAGAATAATATTAAAGAATTCAAAACTATGAAATTACACATTCGGAATCATCTACTAACCAAAAAAAACGTCAAACAAATCATAATACAATGACATTTTCAGTATCCACCCTTTGCATTTGACAGCTTTGCAAACTCTTAGGGATTCTCTCAACCAGCATTCTGAGGTAGTACCCTGAAATGCTTTTCCAACGGTCTTGAAGGAGATCCCACATATGCTGAGTACTTGTTGGCTGCTTTTCCTTCACCCTGTGGTCCAAATCAACCCAAACCATCTCAGTTGGGTTGAGGTCGAGTGATTGCGGGGCAAGGTCATCTGATGCAGCACCATCACTACTTGGTCAAATTGCCTTTACACAGCTTCAATGTGTGTTTTGGGTCATTGACCTGTTGAAAAATAAATTAGTCCCACTAAGCGCAAACCAGATGGGAGACTCATCAGACCAATGGACAGATTTCCACATGTCCACAATTTCCATTTCTCGTGTTTCTTAGCCCAAGCAGATCTGTTATTATTATTAGTGTCCTTCAGTTGTGGTTTCTTTGCAGAAATTAGACCATGAAGGCCTGATTCACATAGTCTCCTCTGAACAGTTGATATTGCGTTGTGTCTGTTACTTGAACTCTGTGAAGAATTTATTTGGGCTGCAATCTGTGGTGCAGTTAGTCGCCAATTTCTGAGGCTGGAAACTCAAATGAACTTATCTTCTGCAGCAGATGTAACTCTCAGTTTTCCTTTCCTGTGGCGGTCCTCATGAGAGACAGTTTCATCATAGCCCTTGATGTTTTTTTTACTCCACTTGAGGAAAGGTTCTTGACATTTTCTAGGTTGACTGACCTTCATGGATGGACTGCCATTTCTCTTTGCTTATTTGAGCTGTTTTTGCCAAAATATGGACTACTACAGTACAGACAAAATGATGGTCTTCTGTATACCAACCCTACCTTGTCACCCTCTGTATACCCACACTAACGCATGAAGGAGGAAATAAATTTCACAAATTAACTTTTAACAAGGATCACCTGTAAATGCATTGAAATGCATTCCAGGTGTCTACCTCATGAGGCTGGTTGAGTGCAAAGCTGTCATAAAGGCAGAGGATGGCTACATTGGCGATTCTACAATGTAAAATGTATTTTGATCAAGGGGGTAGGAGCAGTGGGGGAAAGGGGCACATACCCCCCCATGTTAGAAGGCGATAAATTGCCCCCTCCCAATAATAAGAACACTGCAAACATTTTAAATGTGTGTCCCCAATATGAAACTCACTCCTATGGCCTTGGTTTTGATCTGTTTAACACTATTTTGGTTGCTGCATGATTCTATATGTTATTTTATAGTTTAGATGTCTTCATTATTATTCTACAATAGGGAAAATGTTGAATGAGTCGGTGTGTCCCAAGTTTTATATATATAAAACTTGGGACACATATACTACTGTTGAGTTGTTGTAATTTGTAAAATGTGATTCCAATTGGTAAAAATGGGATATGGAACGCACGTGCATCTGTCAATGCTTAATGTTATGGAATAGCACATGAGAGCATTTTATAAAATGCTATGTCGTGACACACTTGTTGAATCAATTCTAACATAACACCCAAATCTTATCTAAAAGATTGTGGCTGCATTTACAACAAATTTGGATCTTGGGCAAAAGAGTCCAAATGAGTTTATCAGTATTGAGTTGCCTGTGTAAATGTAAATACAATGACTGCTTTGCAAAAGCCTAGGCCTATGCCAATGAGGAAATAGTTCCACTGGAATCAACTTGCCCAATGATAATCTTGAAAAGACATTAATTGCTAAGGGACTGATGTTTTTTTTTTATGACATGGGGTATACAGAGGATAAAGCCCCCCAAAAATATGAAAATGGAAGACCCTCCATCAAGCAAAATATAATTTCACCTTCAGGGAAAAAAACACGATCCTCTAAAAAATGCAGATTAAAAAGTAGATTCAGCGCTTTGGTCTCAAAGACAAACTCTACTGCTCAGCAACATGCACGCAAAGGTAGCCTATAGGCCCACTGTACCAACAACTGACCCAATAAAATAGGAAATATGAGAACGTATATAGCCTAGATTAGCTATATATTTAAAATGCAGAACATACTGTAACTTAAAGATTTCATCGTGCCTGAAAATTCGAGCCCATGTCATTGGGTTGCTTTTACTTCCAAATGTCCATTAAACTATGAATATTGTAACACAGGCACCAGCTGATACACATAGCCTAGTATGCACAATGCTGCAGTAACTGCATGCCCTCCTTGCAGCTAACGGAGAGAGAGCTTCTATTATTATTTATTTTTGCTTTTTCAAGGCTTTTTTTTACTATATATTGTGCTTTAGCAACGATCTGGATACACCAAGCAGAAAGAGGGATTGATTGAATAGCCAACAGAAAGGTGATATAGAAATAAGTTATATTCCGCCAGTCAATACATAAATTCCAAAAGTCTGACAGATAGGCTACTGAAATTTAATCGATTATAAAATTCAATGACCTTCCCTTGGGCTGTAAACCCTTCCAAAGACTGAAATTAAAAAACCTAACCCTCCCCCATTTCCCTCCGTGTCTCATGTTAAATTCCGATCTCACCCTAAAAGTCCTTAGTCCTTGTTGCACTACTCCCTTGTACTACTCTGACACTGCCTTGCAAGCCTGATAATGAAAGTTTTTCAGTTGTTGCAGGTACGTGTCTACCTAAGGAACCTCACCGCTGCTATCCCTGCATTTCAGTGGCACATGCACCTTGTTCATTCAATTTGCCTCCTTGCACATTAAGAATTGCCATTGTGTTTGCATTTTTATTTTTTATTTTTTTAACAGTTGTTATACACGTCTACCTCGGGGACCTTAGTGCTGCTATCTCTGCATCTCGTTGCCCATGCTACCCTACTTCATTACTTCTTTATTTGCCTCGTTTGCACATCTAGAATGCCATTTAGAAACTGCCATTTGTACCCGAATATCTATTATCCCACTTGTAACATACACTATACCTAATACTTTCTGCCCTCCTCTATTTGCCTTAATTGCACATTTAGTATTGCCATTTGCACTGCATTTGCCTTCATTTCACATCTGCACATTCCGCTTGTAATATACTGTACATATATTTTATACTTGTAAATACTTACAAATTTAAAAGTCTATAAAGTCTACATTGACTGATTATATATTGACAAATGTTCCAGAAAAATATACGGTAAGTGGTGCATTTCCGCCATATATCAACAACTGTCCGATTGTATGCATTAGAGATGTCAGATTTCCAAAGGCCAAACCACATTTTTGTGAAAAAGCTTTTTTGCAAGACCTCTCCTAAAGTGATCTTGACTGCATTTCAGCCATTCCAGAGGCTGAACTAGTGCTATAATTTTTGCAACCTGGTCTCAATGGAATACGTAGACTAGTTTACGTAAATCTTTCATAAGATATATTACATTAGGTTAAGTAACATTAGAGTAATAATCCAGAGCAAAAGTGCGATAGGCAGGCAGTGTTTCAAATCCATATCCTTCAGCTCCGCAGACTACCAGCAAATCCAAATAGGAACTACCTGTTGGGCGAGGCGAGTAGTGGTGTTACAAGTGATTTTCTTTCTAACCATAACCCAAACGTTAACCCTGACCTTAACCCCAGTGCTGTAATACCTATCCATAACCCAAACCCTAACCTTAACCCCAGTGCTGTGATATCTAACCTTAACCAAACCTTTTTCATTTTCTAACCGTACCCCAAACCTTAACCCTAATCTTAACCCCTGTGTTGTGATACCTAACCTTACCCAAACCCTAACCCCAGTTCTGTGAAACCTAATGTTAACTGTAACGTTAAAATGCATTTACTACATATTGTAGCAACTTTGCTTAGACCATTACTCATCCCTCCACATCTGTTACCCCTCTGTGGAGCAGTGGGTAGGATGCCTGTCTGCAGAGCTGAACGTTGCCTGCTTGGATGTTTTGTGCAAATTTGTAATGCATTATACGTTTTAGTAGCGTTCGTAACATATCATATGTTTTCGTACCATTCGTTACATGATATGTTTGTCTAGCGTTCATAACATATGATGCATTTTAATAGCGTTCGTAACACATTTGTAACATTAGCCAATACATAACGTATTATACGTTTTGGTAGCGCATTGTAATGTGACCTAACATATCATACAAAATTGAGTGCCATGGATATACGTAAAATATTTTACGTATTCCAATGAGACCAGGTTGGTTTTTCCACTAATGTTTTTATCATGGAGGGATATTAGGACTGAACTGTTGGACTATTATCGGTAGTACTGTAGGAGGGGGAAGTTGTAATATTGTGTCTTAATATAGTAGGCAATTGTACGGTTGGGAGTAGAGGAAAGACAGTATTGGGATGGAGCATTTTATAGGGGTTGTTGTAATATTGTGTCTTATCATTTTTTTTTATTGTTTTCGGTCGGGCGGGAATATAAATGTTGTTTAGGTCTATGTAGGGGTGGGACGGGATGTTAAGCATATGCTGAAGTAAGGGGCCATGGGGCAATCATGATTGGTGGTTTTGTTTAGTGGTCTGTTGGTTCTCCCACTAGCCAAATGATACCTTCGGGTGTCATTAAGTGTGATAGAGTGTGGTGTAACTTAGTGTGCTCTTTTACTGAGCTGGGAAGTTGGTCTTTAGACATGCAGTGATCGTGACGTGTGTCCAGGGTTGCAGGGTGGAATAAGTATATTACTGAAATCTTAAGTATCATTCTAAGTGTCTGTGGCTGTGGGATGACTAGTGACTACTCTGTTGAATCCCATCTAGTTCAGAAGGTCCCAGAAAAACCAACAACAGCGTATGCCTATTCATGTTCTCATATGTGTGCCCATGAATTCACAATAAAGTTTATTATATTGTACTGGTGTTGTCTGTTGTTTGTAAATACAAAAGAACTAGGTGGCGTCACTGGCGATTAAGGGATACATAGGGCAGTGGCAACATTTTTACCTCTAAAGTAAATAAACAAGCCCCCTTATAATGACCATAAGACTCAAGAACAGATCCAGTCTCTGGTTTAATTCCGAAATATCTGATGCTATTCATGAAAATCAAGTTATCATGCAAGAAAACTGATTTCAAGAGTCAAGGTTTTGCTGAGTCTGTTCACTGAAAAGAGGTCCTTTATTCGTTGGTAGTTGTAGACACTAAGAAAACCACAGGGGCAGAATTGCTAGATCTACAGTGAGGGAAAAATTTATTTGATCCCCTGCTGATTTTGTACGTTTGCCCACTGACAAAGAAATGATCAGTGTATAATTTTAATGGTAGGTTTATTTGAACAGTGAGAGACGGAATAACAACAAAAAAATCCAGAAAAACGCATGTCAAAAATGTTATACATTGATTTGCATTTTAATGAGAGAAATAAGTATTCGACCTCTCTGCAAAACATGACTTAGTACTTGGTGGCAAAAACCTTGTTGGCAATCACAGAGGTCAGACATTTCTTGTAGTTGGCCACCAGGTTTGCACACACCTCAGGAGGGATTTTGTCCCACTCCTCTTTGGAGTGGGACAAAAGGTCTTCTTCAAATCATTTAGGTTTCGAGGCTGATGTTTGGCAACGGTACATGGCCCCGTCCATCATCCCTTTGATGCGGTGAAGTTGTCCAGTCCCCTTAGCAGAAAAACACACAGAGTTTGGAATCTGATTGATTGATTGCTTCTGTGGACAGGTGTCTCTTATACAGGTAACAAGCTGAGATTAGGAGCACTCCCTTTAAGAGTGTGCTCCTAATCTCAGCTCGTTACCTGTATAAAAGACACCTGGGAGCCAGAAATCTTTCTGATTGAGAGGGGATCAAATACTTATTTCACTCATTAAAATGCAAATCAATTTATAACATTTTGACATGTGTTATTCTGTTTTTTTTTGTTGTTATTCTATCTCTCACTGTTCAAATAAACCTACCATTAAAATTATTGACTGATCATTTCTTTGTCAGTGGGCAAACGTAAAAAATCAGCAGAGGATCAAATAATTTTTTCCCTCACTGTAGGCCGGTTGGTTAGTGCTGCTCCAATTATCTCTGGAGCTCTAATGCATATATTTAATCTAACATTCATTTTTGGGGTTATCCCACTGCATAATTGATAACTTTTGCCCTATCTCTAAATTGTCATCCCTTACTAAAATCCTGGAGGCACTGGTCAATAAACAGTAACGTCACTTTTTATCAGAAAATTGCAATTTGAACAGATTTCAACCAGATTTCAGACCTAGGCACAATACTATCACAGCAACTACACTGGATGTAAATTATATTGTCAAAGCCTTGACCTGTCGAAGTCATTCAATACAGTATATCACTCAATTTTATTAAAAAGCTGTCTTCATTGGGCCTGGCCACAGAAAATTGTCTCTGTTTTTAAAATAACCGTAGTTAGAAAAAACAAATGCTATTGTAGCTGATGGAATTAAATCAATTTTTTTTGTAGACCACAAATGAAATCTATAACTTTAAGAAATTGTGCATTTCATTTTTATGCTGATGACGCAGCACTATATGCTATAGCTCCCTCTCTTGAACAAGCTGTTGCCCATGTGCAGTCAGTAATTTACAAAAATTATTTATGGACCGTAGATTGGCACTACAGTAAATGCAAATTAAACTAATTTAGGTACATGTTATTTTCTAGGTCACAGAACCTAGCTGTGGATGACCCTAGAATTACTACCCTAAATGATTCTTTTATAGAACATGTTGCTTCTTACCAATACCTTGGGATTTGGTAAAATGAAAATATGTATTTTAAAACACATGTTGGACAGTCAGAATATTAACCCTTTGACGCGTACGATCACACCAGTGTGATCAGGCTAGAGTGGTCCCTGAAGTGTACGATCACACCGGTGTGATTAGAACGTATTGTTTAGAACGCACCATTAGAACGCCTAGGTACGAGTGATGTAACAATGGCTGGCCAGACCACGCTTTTATTTACTCACATTTAGCTCAAACAGTGTTTATAACTTTATTTTCTCATTGTAATTGTTTCAAGAGCACACTATGATATTAACCAAGTAGCAAGCATTCAAATCGGGACAAGAAGGATTACTTACGTACCAACAGGCAGCCAACACTAGCAGTTATATTTTTCTACAATAAACATAATACACAAAAACGAATGATATTAGCGACTACTATAGAGCATCTTACCATTTCCTGGAAGAGCTGATAACCGGTCAAAATCATTGTGTAAAAACTTTCTAGAAGTTATGTTACCGGTTTGTGGGCGCCGCTATGCTTTTTTTTTACCAACCAAACTAAAGGTGAGTAACTCTGAGACCTGATGGTCATTTACATTTGCCAGTTTCGGACAGATTTGCCATCCTGGGAAAACTATGATTTGTCCCAATATATCACTATAAAAATAACTATAATTTCAATAATATTAATAACACGCAATGAAAGCACCTGTGCTGGATATAGACACTTAATAGCGCATTTTTAAGTTTAAAATGATTGCGACCCACCGCCCTTTGCCTCACAATAGTTTGATCCAGTGCTCAGTAGTGACACATCATGCAGATATAACTACAGTTCGTGTGTGGAAATCTGAGGGAGTCTGTTGTTGGTGGCTGACTTTCAGTAACTAGTTCAAACAAAGGATATGTTAGACATTTTTTTACTTCTACAGCTCAATACAATAAGACACATTTAGCAAGCAAGCAAGTTTATTTATATAGCACAATTCATACATCGAAGCAATTCAATGTGCTTTACAAAGAAAAATAAAATAAAAAATATATACAAATACAATAACATAAAAACAAATACTCAAATTAAAACATCAAAACAAATGAAAACATCATAATAATAGAAATACAATAAGAAGACATATAAAGATTAAAAAAAAAGATTAGAAATGGGATAAAAACATAGGAAGCTATAAGGCTAAACAGTGTGGTTAATTTTAAGTGCTCAGTCGTAGGCACGTGAAAAGAGTAGTGTTTTTAACCTGGATTTAAAAATGGATACGTTTGGGGCACGTCTAAGATCTTCTGGTAGTTTATTCCAGTTGTGTACAGCATAAGTGCTAAACACAGCTTCTCCATGTTTAGTTTGGGCTCTGGGCCCTACTAGCTGACCAGTGTTAATGGATCTAAGAGCC
>JACXGI010001793.1:6328-26931 GCA_016801175.1 Esox masquinongy
CTTCGAGGGGGAAAAATGAAAAATAAAAACCTTACAATAACCTGGTTGCATAAGTGTGCACACCCTCTTATAACTGGGGATGTGGCTGTGTTCAGAATTAACCAATCACATTCAAACTCATGTTAAATAGAAGTCATTACACACCTGCCATCATTTAAAGTGACTCTGATTAATCAAATAAAGTTCAGCTGTTCTAGTAGGATTTTCCAGACATTTTCTTAGTTGCATCTCAGAGCAAAAGCCATGGTCCGCAGAGAGCTTCCAAAGCATCAGAGGGATCTCATTGTTGGAAGATATCAGTCAGGAGAAGGGTACAAAAGAATTTCCAAAGCATTAGATATACCATGGAACACAGTGAAAACAGTCATCATCAAGTGGAGAAAATATGGCACAACAGAGACATTACCAAGAACTGGACGTCCCTCCAAAATTGATGAAAAGACGCGAAGAAAACTGGTCACGGATGCTTCCAAGAGGCCTACAGCAACATTATAGGAACTGCAGGAATTTCTGGCAAGTACTGGCTGTGTGCTACATGTGACAACAATCTCCTGTATTCTTCATATGAATGGGCTATGGGATAGGGTGGCAAGACGGATGCCTTTTCTTACAAAGAAAAACATCCAAGCCCGGCTGAAGTTTGCAAAAACAAACATCAAGTCCCCCAAAAGCACGTGGGAAAATGTGTTACGGTCTGATGAAACCAAGGTTGTACTTTTTGGCCATAATTCCAAAAGGTATGTTTGGCGCAAAAACAAAACTGCACATCACCCAAAGAACACCATACCCACAGTGAAGCATGGTGGTTGCAGCATCATGCTTTGGGGCTGTTTTTCTTCAGCTGGAACCAGGGCCTTAGTCAGGGTGGAGGGAATTATGAACAGTTCCAAATACCAGGCAATTTTGGCACAAAACCTTCAGACGTCCGTTAGAAAGCTGAAGATGAAGAGGAGGTTCACCCCTCAGCACGACAACGACCCATAGCACACATCCAAATCCACAAAAGCATGGCTTCACCAGAAGAAGATTAACATTTTGGAATGGCCCAGCCAGAGCCCAGACCTCAATCCAATTGAACATCTGTGGGGTGATCTGAAGAGGGCTGTGCACAGGAGATGTCCTCGCAATCTGACAGATTTCGAGTGCTTTTGCAAGAAGAGTGGGCAAATATTGCCACGTAAAAGATGTGCCAAAAAGACTGAGTGCTGTAATAAAATCAAAAGGTGCTTCAACAAAGTATCAGTTTAAGGGTGTGCACACTTATGCAACCAGGTTATTGTGAGTTTTTTATTTTTCCCCCTCAAAGATTTCAGTTTGTTTTTCAATTGAATTGTTCACGTTATAGGTCACATTAAACGTGGAAAAAGTTCTGACATGATTTATCTTTGTGTCATTCTTATAGATCACAAGAACCTGGCATTTTAACAGGGGTTTGTAGACTTTATATCCACTGTAAATGCATTACAGTACATTGTCAGAATGATTTTGTCCTATTTATCTTGTCAGATTTCCCTCAGTTTGTTCATATTTGTTGGACAATACCTGTGGACTGCAATTTTCAGATATGTCTGCAGATTAGGACTTTGACTGGGCCTCTAGGGGACATTCACCTTTTTGGTTTTAAGCCAATACAATGTTGTTTTGGCCTTGTGCTTGGGGTGATTGTCTTGCTCACAAGTGAATTCCCTGAAGCTTAAGTGTTTTTAGTGTATTGAAGCAGGTACGGTTATAATATTTACTTGAATTGTGCTCCATTTATTCTCAATTTTAACAAGATGTCCAGTCCCTGCTGATGGAATGCATCCCCACAGCAGGATGCTGTCAACACAATACTGGGATGTACAAAGAACTGGATATTTTTGTAGCCTTCTAATCTATGCGCTTGTATTACTTTATCCCTAACTTCTATAGAATGTTCTTTGGTCTTCATTTTTCTTCAGCTTTCAACTCTCACCAATGATCTTTTTAGAGTTGGGTTTTTATCTAGAAAATGGGACTGCGAATGTAATGGTTCACTGGTGGAGACCAGAGGAAAGGTAATTGTTTGCTTGTTTAAGGATATTTTCTTGATCTGTGTAAACTGGGAGCTTCCTCCCTACTGAGGGTTTTTATCTACACAAATATTTCCTTAAACACAACCAATGTCCCATACAATAATTTGTTTTGATTTTTAGTGTTTGAAAAGAAAATATCAAACAGAATGAAATTTCAATGTTCCTTATAATTCGGCAATGAGAGAATTGTTCAGGGGGGTTCAATACTATTGCAAAGCACTGCATATACCGCCATGTAGTTTGGGCATTTTATGTGTTTGTTGATAGAGAAGAGACAGAGGGAAGGTTGGAGAAGAGTGTGCTGAAATAGCGATCAGCCTGAATCACAACAATGCTGCAGGCGATATGTGCATCGAAGGCAGCGGCTTAGACTGCTAGGCCACCCTTGGTGTTTTTTTTAATGAATGTACAGTATCTAATCAAGTTGCTGGCCAAGTGAAAATGGGAACAATGTTTGTGAATGCTTACAATAAACTGTGCCTTGTACATTGGTCAGCTTCACAATGCAAAGAACACCTTCATTTCTGTCATTAAAATACAATTGTCCTTCTCTGTAGATAATTAACTATTCTCTGCCGCTGCTTTTGAATGTGGTTAGCAATTTTTCTTGATTCCCTTGAAAGCTAACTACAATACCTGAAATTTGATCTTATTCAACTTTGTACTGTATCATCCATCATACATTTTCTTCTGCATTTTAACCAGGGCTCAGCTGTCCTTACACCTTTACACATTGCAAATGAATACATATCCATGCAAATTCTTAAAGCGAGAAGGTAGAATTTGAATATTGTTGCTTAAAGCTGCACCCAGGCCGACCCTGCCACTCTGTATCTGAAAGCGTGTCTGTGTGAATACTGAAGATCTCTTTGTCATGTTAGCCAGAGGCCTGGGTGAAGCATTGCATGCCGGACGGACGATCGGCTGGGTATCTTCACAGAGAGAGAACCTTAATTGGGGAAAGGGGGGCAAGACGGGGACTGGGGGAATGGGGTGTTAGGGGACAAGAAGGGCTTGGGGAGTTGACAAGGAGGGGGGGCAAAGGGGGGATTTAGGGGGGAAGATGAGAGACTGCAAAGGGGGAACGTCAGGGGGTGTGAGGACAGCTACAGGGGGACAACAGGGTGCTGGGGCTGGAGGGTTGGTTGTTGGTGAGGAATGAGCTGAGCTCAGGGGACACATGGGCTCCAGCAATGATCTTTTAGGAACCATGCTGTCATTGGACTGGTGCCATTGGACTTGTGCCATCCGCTTTGCAGACCAGACGAGTAGATTGCTCTGAACCAGATCATTGACAGACCAGACTATGCAGAAGCCAGTTAGTCAAGTTAGGTAGACACTGGGTTACGTCTATGTCTATCAGGGTTCGGATTCTTTTGACCAGATCTAGCCTTAGCTAGTCTACCAGTTGGCTGGATAGCTGGCAGGCTGACAGGTTGGTTATTAGAATGGTTGGTTGGTTGATTGAATGACTGGCTGGCTGGTTGAATGGCTGACTGGTTAGAGAAGCTGAATGGCTGGTTAGCTAATTGAATGGTCGGTTGGTTGAATGACTGGTCTGTTCGGTGGTTGGTTAAAAGGATTGTCAATTTGGTTGGTTTGCTGGTCCATTCGTCGAATGTCTGCCTTGGGCTGTCTTGTTTGTTGGTTGAGCAGCTGGCTGGTTAGTGGGTTGAGAACCTGGCTGGCTGGCTGACTGGTTGGTTGGTTATTTGAACAGCCCATTTGCTTTTATGGCATATGTCTATCTCGCAGAAATATAGGGTTAAAATTAAGAGACCACTGCAAATTGAACGCTTCTGTTCCTCACTCAAAACTTTCCTCTCTACTTTTTTGGAAAGGAAAGAAAAAGGTGCAGTGGTCTCTCAATTTTTTCCGTAGCTGTATATGTTGAACCATGTGCAATACACACACTAAATTCACCTTCTGCATGTAATGGATACGCAAATGCCCTCCATTACCATACCATGCTATGGTATTTAGATATACATTTTAGTTATTTAGTTGTCGCTCTTATTCAGAGCAACTTACAGTAAATGCATATATTTCAAGAAAGTTCGGTGAAACGACCACACAGTTTAGTAGCCCCATCGAGAGTGTGTTGCGGTAATCCAGACGTAATATAATTGCCTAGACAAGTACCTGTGCTGCTTCTTGAGTGAGGAACGGTTGTAGTCCAAGGTTGTTGTTGGACAGGAACCTGCAAGAGTGAGTCATTGCCTTGATGTTGGAAGAGAACAACAGCATGTCGTCTAAGATCACGCCAAGGTTCTTTGAACTCTGGGAGGAGGACACTGTGCAGTTGTCAACCATGATGTACAGGTCCTGGAGCGGATAGGCATGATGTAGAGGTCCTGGAGCATGCAGGCCTTACTGCGAAAGAAGAGCTGCTCAGTTTTGTCAAGGTTAAGTTTGAGGTGGTGGGCCGACATCCAAACGGAGATGCAGGCAAGGCACACGCAGAGATAAGTCTTATAACCTGGGTGTCGTAAGGGGGGATAAAGAAGAAAAGTCGAGTGTGAACTGCATAGACATTATAGGAAAGACTGACTTGGGCCATTTCTTTTGTCTAACCTTACCCTAAACTTTACCCCTGACCTTAACCACACTGGAAGCGTTACCAAACCTTAACCATTATTCTTGTCTAACCTTACCCCTAAAGTTAACCCTAACTTGAACCGTTTACCATTGTAGTGCAGTGCTTCCCTCCGTGTACATCTACATCTATGGGAGTCTACATCACCAACGCTTCTCGTCTTACGAGTGTAGCATGTAAGGTGATTTTAGAGTTTGTATTACACATGGTTCAACATTTATTTGTGCGTGGTATTCATATGCCATATGAGCGTCCAGGTTGGGTTGAATGGCTGGCTGGTTGGTTGAAAGGCTGAATAGCCAGTTGGCTGGCTGGGTGACTATGGGAATATAAAGCATGCCTGCAGCTGAAAGACTTGATCAGCCTGGGGAGAGAGGGGAGGGAGAGAGAAAAGTGAACTGAGCCATTTCTGCCTTCCTCCCTTGATGACAACTCTTGCGTTTTGTGTTTCTTTTTCTCTGCTCTGTCTCTCAATTCCCTTCATCTATCCAATTCTTTTTTCTCCATTCTGTTTTTCCTCCCTCCCTCACACGCTTTCCTTTTCTCACCCTATTCTCCACTCGTCATTCCTTTATTTCCTCTGTATCACGGCACGAAGAAGTGACTATTGGCTTGTTAAGTTCACACCCAAAATGAAACACCAAGGCCTTGGCTGGGTAGCATTTAAACAGCTGCTATTGCTAGTTAGCAGTATAAATTCTCCCCACTAGCTGCTATTCTGTCTGGGCTGGTTTTTAGACTGGCTTGCTTAGTTCAAAGCTCTAGCTGAGGAATGTTGTTGACCACTGTAGAGTGTTTTTAATGAATATTATTGCGCAACTGTGTTTTTTACTGTGTATGCTGATTACTTCCTGCTGACCTCTTGCCAGGTTCCTTTAGGAAAAAAAACTTTCTATCTTCAAGTGTGTTTTGCTGGTTAATTGAAGGTAAATTAAATTAACTTTAATAAAGTTTTGTGTTTCTGTTTTCGAGAAAATTTGGAGAATGACCTCAATGCTGAGGTAAATCTGTGGCATTTTGCTGAGGATCTGCCATCAGTAGCGTTTTGAGTCCTGCTCTGTTATTCATTAGCCTTATTATTGCAGTCTCTGTTATAACAATCTGGAAATTGTTTATATATATATATGGTGCCTTGCTAATGTGTTCAGAGCCCAGGACCAATTGTCTCATATTAATGAATTCTGTTTGACATTTTCTTTTTAAATCACTGATAATTCAAATAAATTTTTGAATGGTGACATTGATTTTATTGTAGGTAAATATTTGAAGAAAAGTAAATAACTGAAATGCCATACTTATGTATTAGTTTTAAAACCTGTTACGTTAAGATAAGTATTTTGGCAGCAGATTTGCTACAGGTTTTTCAGGTTGGTTGGACATTGCTTGTGGACAGCGATTTTGAAATTCGTGACCCAGAATCTCAGTGGGGTTTTGGTCAGGACAGGACCTGTGTAGGAAATTCACCTTTTTATTCTTGAGCTTGAAATCATTGTCCTTCTCAGTGGGGAATTTCCTTCCAAGCTTCATTTTTTGTGGCCTGAAGCTGGTTCTCTTGCAGTATTTCCCTGTATGTTGCTTCATCCATTCTTTCTTCAGTTTTAACAAGATGCTCAGTCCCTACAGATAAGCATCACTGCAGCATGAGGCTGCCACCATTATGCTTAACTGTTGCGATGGTGTATCTTGAGGCAGAGGCGGTGTTAGCTTTGTGCCATAAATAGTGTTTTGAGTTTTGGCCAATAAGCTCTATCTTAGTTAGCCTCACACAGTCTCCTGATCCTGTGAGTTTACATTTAGTTGTTTTTACAGTTGTTTTGAGCAGGCTTAAGTTTGGAGCTGGCTGCCGTTTAACTGGGCCAATCAGTGTACTTTCATGGGTGTGGTCTGGGTAATGACGAGTACAAATCCCCCGCTCTGTGCTCCCCTGTGCTTGGAAATAATAACAATGAAGGAGCTTAATGTAGATACTGCTGTAGCATTAGTTATAGTTATATCGGAGCTGAAAGGGATTGTTAGATTAAAGTAACATCAAGTAACAGAATATTTGACTTTGATACTGCGTCAGTGTGCTTTGTTAATTTGATTTGTTGAAGTTTGATCCAGTCGCATTCTTACTAACTTAACGCTCATTGGAAACACCCTATATACATACATACCTACAGAGTGGCTTCACTTTCTCCACATTTTATGGTATATATTGAATTTAAAATTGATAAAATTACCTCTATAATAACAAAGCAAAAACAAAGTGTTTAGCTATTTCTGGCTATGTGCTGAAAATAAAAACATGAATTTCATGTACATAAGTACACTGACCCTTTTCCATGGCACTCAAAATTGAGCTTTGATCTTCCTTGGTAAGTTTTTAGAACTTGGTCCACCTGGCAAAATCAATTGATCGGACATGATTAAAAAAGGCACACACTTTACAGTACATGTCAGAGAAAAAAAACAAATCTACTCTCCGTAGACTTCCTAGATCTGGAGATAGTTATACAACCTTGTTTACAAAAAAGTTGGGACGCTGTGTGAAATGCAAATAAAAACCGAATGCAATGATGTGCAAACCATTTAATCCCTATATTTAATTGAAAATGGTACAAAGACAACATATCAAATGTTGAAATTGAGAAATGTTATTGATTTTGGAAAAATACTTGCTCATTTTGATTTTAATACCAGCAACATGTTGAAAAAAAGTTGTGACGGGCATGTTTACCACTGTGTTGCATCACCTCTTCTTTCAACAATACTCTGTAAGCGTTTGGGAACTGAGGAGACCAATTGCTGTAGTTTTGAAAGTGGAATGTTGTCCCATTATTGCTTGATAAAGGATTGCAGCTGCTCAACAGTTCGGGGTCTCTTTTGCTGTATTTGCCATTTCATAGTGCGCCAAATGTTTTCAATAGGGGACAGGTCTGGACTGCAGGCAGGCCAGTTTATCACATCCACTCTCTTACTACTGAGCCATGCTGTTGTGATACGTGCAGAATGTGGTTTGGCATTGTTCTGCTGAAATAAGCAAGGCCTTACCTGAAAAGACATCGGGATGGCAGCGTATTTTGCTCCAAAGCCTATATATATATTCAGCATTAATGGTGCAAGTCACCATGCCATGAAGTGCAAGTCACCATGAAGTGCAGGTCACCATGAAGTTTAAGTCACCATGCCATGTGCAGTAATGCACCCCCATACCATCACGGATGCTGACTTTTGCACTCTGCACTGATAACAAGCCGGATGGTCCCACTCCTCTTTATCCCAGAGGATGCAGCGTCCATGATTCCCAAACATAATCTCAAATTTTCGCCCTTTTCCCTGGCATACAGAGATTACTCCAGATTCTCTGAATCTCTTAATGGTTTTGTGTACTGTAGAAGATGAGATCCCCAAACTCTTTGCAATTTTACATTGTGATACATTATTCTTGAATTGTGACACTATTTGCCTGTGCAGTCATTCACAGAGTGGTGAACCCCTCCCCATCCTCACTTCTGACAGGCCCATCCTCTCTGGAATGATCTTTTAATACCCAATCATGTTACTGACCTGTTGCCAATTGACCTAATTAGTTGTGTGTTATTCCACAAGGTTTAGTTTTTTGCATTACACAAAAAACTCCAAAACTTCCAGTCTTTTGGTGCCTCTGTCCCAGATATTTTGAAATGTGCTGCCGGCATCAAATTCAGTGAGCATGTATTTTCCAATAAACAATACAATTTCTCAGTTTCAACATTTGATATGTTGTCTTGGTACTATTTTCTATTCAATATATGGTTTAAATTATTTGCATTCTGTTTTTATTTCCTTTTTTTCCATTTTACAGAGCATCCCAACTTTTTTGGAAACGGTTGTAAAATAGGTCCGAAGGGCGCAGTGGACTTAATTATTGTGAAGTAAAAGAAGTTTGGAACCACCAAGACTTTTCTTAAAGCTGATTGTCCACTGCCAAACTAAGTAACTGAGCAAGATGTGGGAGTTGACCAAAAATGCAATGGCTACTAACAAAGCATCTCTGCAGTGATGGGAGAACCACCCAGAATGACAACCATCTCTACAACATTCCATCAATAAGCCACTCCTGAGTAAATGGCATATTACATGCTATCTGTAAGACTCTGAGGAAAAATATTACCTTGTCTGAAGAGACCTTTTATTTGTCCTGAATGCCAAATCTGTCGAAGGTAACCTAGCTAATACCATCTCTATAGTGAACTGGGTTCACACAAGGTCCTTAAAGTGCTTAAGAACTTGAATTTGGGTCTCAGAGCTGGAATACCTGGAGAATCAACCGTTTTTGGAAAGTCACTGAAATTAATATTATTCTATCAGAGTACAATTTCCCCCATTGTTTTAAATCTCAAAATTATTCTGTGTGGAGTGTGACTATCATATGCCACCTGTTTTCCTCAAAAACAGTCACTCCTCAGATTCTAGTGCTTTCCCTCCCTAACTGCAGCAGTTTTTCTGTCAAAAGGCTGAGTAAAGGTAAATTAATCCAGATAGTTTGGAAATTCTTCTTTACAGGTTCTGGCTTTACTAAATGTAAGTAATATAAATCTTGACCGAGTTGTGTGTTAAAGATGTTTGTTTTGACCGTTCCTAGTTAAATGAATAAAGATTAATGATTGAAGCTGAGAAAACACTGAAGACGACCATTTATTGTGCCATTACTGTGCACATAATTTGGAACTTGGCAGTTGACATCAGGTGTGTAACTGTACTACACATGGTCTTTGTTTACCTAGCAGTAAGTAGATTATCTACAGTTATCTTTCAAACATGGCAACTATTTGTTAGCCAGCTAGCTGTCTCTCTGTATTCTTATGTTTGTTGACTTTCTTTTATTTAAATAAAAGAATTGCTATAAATCAGACCCTTTTATAAGTTCCTAAAAGTGTTCAACCAAGCTAGTCTCAAAATCATAGCAGTTAAAGGGATAGTTCATCTAAAAATCATATTTCTCCAAATAATCCCTTACCAAAAGTTAGTCTGGAATATACAGAGTCATTTTTCCAACCATCCATTATTCAGCTCTGTCCCCGGCTGTAATTAGCATTTTTAGCATCGTCCAAATTCATGAATGTTAACTGTGCGTCCCACTACAAAGCTGCATTGCAAGCAGAAAACTACTCCAAACACATCAAACTAAGACTAGTGGTGAAGTTTAACACAAAGAACATGATGATGTTGTGTTCCTCGAAAAAAGTTGTAAGTTTCGCGATACATTTGTCATTTCAAATAAACGGGTTCTTCCTGTGTTTAACGGTCAGTTTTGTTCACAATTGCATCAATCTGTGTGTTCTTTCTGGAAGAGGAAGTGTATATGTCACAGTTAACAAAAGGTAGGATTCGCTAGCTAGGAAGTTACCCATTTCGTTGTTGATATTCACCAATGGACAGTCCAAGTTTACTTGCTTGAGAGACAAAGGAAAATACATAAATACGACCAGGAAGAAGGCTTTTTCCGGGGGATAGAACCTTACTTGTTCGAACCGGAATACACAGAGGATGAATTGACTGAACTAGTAGATGCTAGAACAGCAGCTGACGATGGTGAACCAGTTAATCCCCAACCCTTGCCCAGAATGTCCGGAGGATGGTGGTGTAGCTGTGGATCGTGCAATCTAATGCCAACTGGAATGGAATGCTTTTGTTGCAACGAATGGGAACTATTGATTCCAGTGCTGCAGACCATGAATGACCCAGTCCCTGAAGCTGAACTCCTTCCAAGATGGGTGGTTGATCATCCGGATTTCGCCCCCCTCATAACTCCTGCGGTGCTGAAGACTGTTTTTACATTACAAAAATTAACTGGAAAAGCCGTTATAGGCCAGAGGGACACAATGGCCAGCTCCCAAAATAGTAAGTAGCTACCTAACATTAGCAACCAAATGTATAAGACACGGCTATTTATTTGGATAGCATATTCCATGCACGGGGCAATGAAAAGTGCTTTATATTTTTATGCTTAATCAGGCATACAAAAGACTACATTTAGCATCTAAGTGTTTGTCCAACCTAGCAAGACAAATGCCTAGTTGGTAGCTAACCTGAGGACGTTTTAGAATGTCTCTTGTCGACTGTAGGTTTTTTTATATTGTCAAGTCTGTACCCAATGTCTTTTGATCAGATGATATGTTTATAGGCAAAAGTGCTATCTTTCTGTTTTGATTCAAGCAGTAATCTAGGTTGCTGTACTTTGCTGGACATAGCCGATCAGGCAGGCATTTATCTGATGAACGTATTTTGGCCAACTATGTTTCTAAGTTTCATAACGTGATTGTACAGTACATCCAAAATGCACTGTGTGGGCTTGTTGTACATCAGACTAAAGATTATGCTTTTGCATCATCTATATTATGATGAGTAACTTGCGAAAAGTGTCTAATTTCTATTCATTCAATCGTGTGTATCTGAACTGTGCTAATCTGCTAAATCCCTTGAATGTAAACCTACCGTCTGGTCCATTGTTTTTGGTGCACAAACGTTCACTCGGAAGCTTTAGCTCAAAGCTAAACTTCGATTCAATTGATGTCAACAAAGCTAATCAGACAATGGTAGACAATAAATGTATATGATTTCATTTATTTAACCACATGAGTAGCTTTTACAAGAGTCAATATACCTGTATATCTAACTAAATCGTATGTCAATGGTAGAATGAAGTGTTACATGTCTGGATTAAGATATGGTAACGAGTGAAACACCAAGTCTCCTCTCCCAGGTCCCTTGTATCCTTTCTTTGCAAACAAAACACGATCGTGGCATTTTCCACAATGATAGAAATAAAACTGAAGTCCACCGACAATATTCACGATAATAGGCCAGCTAGAGAAACTCTTACCTGGCGTAGCGTCTGGAGGTTAAAGTTCACTCTCACCCCGATGACGTCATCACCGAAGCACACAAGCTGTGTGAATGGCTGTAGGAAATAGTTCGCTAGTGCTGTTTTGGATTGACCATATTCTGCCGTTTTTTTGGTCAGAATACAGTTTAAAAAATCGATGCTACCGTGACAGTTTACTAAATGTAGTTTGAAGTGTTTTGGAGTAGTTTTCCGCTTGCAATGCATCTTTGCTCTAGTGGGACGCACAGTTTCCATTCATACATTTGAATGCTAAGAATGCTAATTACAGCCGATGACAGCTGAATAATGGATGGTTGGAAATAATGACTCTATGTCCTTTCCAGACTAACTTTTTTAAGTGATTTTTTTGGATAAATATGATTTTTAGACAAACTATCCCTTTGTCTAAAAATCAAAAAAGGCAGCAATTTATTTTAATATTCTGCCCAAAACAATAGCCTATATTTTAATAACGTTTACTTGGCATAGGGAAGATCACGTTGACTGGGGAATTTCTCTGTCTACAAAGACCCACTGAAATCTCTTGACCATATCTGATTATCAATGCATTGCACTAAACATGTACTTTTAATATTGGCATTGTCAGTTAAACTATCCATGCTAAGTATTTTTTTTTACCTAAATATACTGTAGAGGTAACACTGCACAAGACTACTGTTTTCTCTCAATGTATTGGCTCATTTAAGCAGAATTGTGCATGTAGACGCAAAGAAAAATTTACTTGGTTTCTAATTTAATGCGCTATGACACTACTGATAGTGTTGATGCTTGCTCCGGTAAATACAGTGATATTACTTGGTTTAGGTGAAGTCCTTGAAAAAAGTAAATGGTGCCTAAAAAGGTGTTTGAAAATCCTTGAATTAGATTTTGTCATGTCCATATGAACCCTGGGTGAAGCATGGTGGTGGAAGCATAATACTATGGGAATGCTTCTCAGAGGCAGGGACTGGGAGACTGGGAAGGATTGAGGGAAGGATGAATGGAGCAAAATACAGAGAGGTCCTTGTAGAAAACCTGATCCAGAGCTCAAAGGACCTCAGACTGCAGAGACGATTAATCTTTCAGTACGACAATAACCCGAAGCACACAGCCAAGACAATGCTGGAGTGGCTTTGGAGCAAGCCGGGGAATATCCTTGAGTGGCCCAGCCAAAGCCCGGACTTGAACTGGGTATACTCCAAGGTGAAGTTCTGCCAGACTTGTACTGCTACTGCCTTCAGTTCCTGCTTGTATCAAGGCATTTTTGCTTCCAGCTTTGTCTTCAGCATATGGAAGTCATGCTGAATTTGATTCAGATTGGGAAATTGACTTGGCCAGTCAAGAACTTTATATGATTGGGCCTGAAAAACTCCTTGTTGCCTTAGCAGTATGTTTGGGGTCCTTATCCTGTTGCAAGGTGATGGACTGTCCAATGAGTTCAGAGGCATTTGGTTATCTGAGCAAACCGTTAGAAGGAAAACAATGTCAAAACCATATCTTCCATCCACCATATTTCACATAAGAAAGGAATGCCACTTCCTTTTTATCTTTTTCCAGACCTCTTATGTACTTTTTTTGTGAACTGTTACCTGACTGTTTTTGAGGATAACAGTTTACAGTTTAGTGCTTTAGCAGACACTTATCCAGAACGACTTACAGTTAAAGCATACATTTTAAGAAGCTAGGTGGAGCACCAAACTCAGCAGCTGCAGTAGTAGGTCCACTTCACTCAATTAATTAGTTATTGGTAAAATGAAGTGCTTGGATGAAGACAATACAAATAATAAACATAACAATCATTAGTCTACAAAAGCAACCAAAGGCTAATTGTAGTTTAAGTACTCTTTGAAGAGGTAGGGTTTCAGATGTTTTCTGTGAATTAGTAGTATTTCTGCTATCATAGCCTCAAGGGGAAGCTAGTTCCACTGTTGGGGTGCAAGGACAGAAAAGGGTTTTGTCTGGGCAGATCAGGAGCTGCCTTCCTTTAGGGATAGGACAGCCAAAAGCCCTGATATGGCAGAAAGAAGAGCCCGGGTTGAGATGTAGGTTATGTGCATTGCCTGGAGATAGGGAGGGGAATCTCTCCTTGCTGTTTCGTCAGGACACATCTAGCGAATGTTAGCTTCAATTGGAAGCCGTTGGATATACGCGGAGGTGCCAGGTGACTTGCGGGTTGAACACCAGATGTGAGATAACGAGTGCCCAGGTTAGTACCTGTGCTGCTTCCTCTGTGAGGTAAGGTCATACTCTTCAAATGTTGTAGCGCATGAAACTGCGGGAGTGAGTCACCTCCTTGACATTTGTATTGAACAACAATTTGTCTTGGGTCACGCCAAGGTTCTTTGCCTTTCTGGGAGGGGGACACAATTTGTCAACTGTGATTGACAACCCTTCCCAAGGAAAAAGAGCAGCTCCGTCTTGTCAAGGTTGAGATGGCTGGCTGACATTCAAGGTGTCAGCCAGGCATGCAGTTATGCGTTTAGTGGTGGTTTGTGCCTTGCGGTGGACTTTTGTGGAAGCGGCGGAAAAAGGGATCTACTTAATGTGTAAAAAACAGCTCCGGAAAAAATTGAGACCACTGCACCTTTTTCTTTCAACTTTTTTGGAAAGGAAAGAAAAAGGTGCAGTGGTCTCTTAATTTTTTCCGGAGCTGTATGTTTTTGAAATGTGTGAAATACGTTTTCTGGTTTTCTGGTTTGATTTCATTGCTTTTCCATTGCTCCTTTTATGCAACATTTCTTGAGTCTGTGATATTTCATGTAATTTGACCACATCAGTTAATTTGTAATAATAATAATCCATTAAAAAAGTATTTTCTTTATAATACTAGCGTCATGTAAAACCATTGTTGAATTATTATAACAGAGACTAAGAAAATGGGAATCGAATGGGAAGCTGATTATCCGATATAAGATTTACCATACGCTGTGTTTTAGACAGTACATTGTTAGAGACAGATCGACCTATTTGCAGAAAGCATTTTCAGCGCAGATATGGTTTTGCCATTTTATGTATACATTTTTTTCCTTCTAAACATTTTTTGAGAGGCAATTTTAGATTATAAATACAATTCCAGTGCATATCCAACTGCCACCCCCCTCTGGTTTAGACTGGTATCTTTTCAGTAGGAGTTTGTCAGTCCAGCATCTGACCCAAGATGACCCAGCTGACAAATGCCCGCAAAACAAATAGTTCCATACACTTTCCATACACTGTCTCTCAACAGGGTGGATTTAAGAGGAGTTAATTCATTTATTGGCTATTTATGCGTCTCTGAAACGATACAGGTGGAAGTTGCTGAATTTGAAGGTGGCATGATGGCATTTGTATGGGCTACATCAGGAACAGTTGGGGAAGGGAGGCCTTAACTTGACACTTAAACTTTAGCTTTCATTAGCAGACTAGTCAAGTGAGCCACAGCGGCGCAAACCAAATGAATTATGTTGGCATGAATTCCACAAGTTACACTGTAGCACCTACAGTATCCTTATATGTAAATCTCAGAAAAAGTTTTCTTTCCCGGTTTTTAGGGGGCGGGGATACTTTTTCTATTTTGACACTGTGATTCCCACAGGCTTAAAGGATTAATTTTGACCATACAGTGGATATAAAAAGTCCACACACCCCTGTTAAAATTCCAGGTTCTTGTGATGTAAAAGAATGAGACAAAGATAAATCATGTCAGAACTTTTTCCACCTTTAATGTGACCTATAACGTGAACAATTCAATTGAAAAACAAACTGAAATCTTTGAGGGGGAAAAATAAAAAATAAAAAACTCACAATAACCAGGTTGCGTAAGTGTGCACACCCTTAAACTAATGCTTTGTTGAAGCACCTTTTGATTTTATTACAGCACTTAGTCTTTTTGGGTAGGAATCTATTAGCATGGCACATCTTGTCGTGGCTATATTTGCCCACTCTTCTTTGCAAAAGCGCTCCAAATCTGTCAGATTTCGAGGACATCTCCTGGGCACAGCCCTCTTCAGATCACCCCACAGATGTTCAATTGGATTGAGGTCTGGGCTCTGGCTGGGCCATTCCAAAATGTTAATCTTCTTCTGGTGAAGCCATGCTTTTGGGGATTTGGATGTGTGCTTTAGGTTGTTGTCGTGCTGAAAGGTGAACTTCATCTTCAGCTTTCTAACAGACGCCTGAAGGTTTTGTGCCAAAATTGCCTGGTATTGGGAACTGTTCATTCTTCCCTCCACCCTGACTAAGGCCCTGGTTCCGGCTGAAGAAAAACAGCCCCAAAGCATGATGCTGCCACCACCATGCTTCACTGTGGGTATGGTGTTCTTTGGCTGATGTGTAGTGTTGTTTTTGCGCCGAACACACCTTTTGGAATTATGGCGAAAAAGTTCAACCTTGGTTTCATCAGACCATAACACATTTTCCCACGTGCTTTTGGGAGACTTGATGTTTGTTTTTGCAAACTTCAGCCGGGCTTGGATGTTTTTCTTTGTAAGAAAAGGCTTCCGTCTTGCCACCCTACCCCATAGCCCATTCATAGGAAAAATACAGGAGATTGTTGTCACATGTAGCACACAGCCAGTACTTGCCAGAAATTCCTGCAGTTCCTTTAATGTTGCTGTAGGCCTCTTGGAAGCCTCCCTGACCAGTTTTCTTCTCGTCTTTTCGTCAATTTTGGAGGGACGTCCAGTTCTTGGTAATGTCTCTGTTGTGCCATATTTTCTCCACTTGATGATGACTGTCTTCACTGTGTTCCATGGTATATCTCATGCTTTGGAAATTCTTTTGTACCCTTCTCCTGACTGATATCTTTCAACAATGAGATCCCTCTGATGCTTTGGAAGCTCTCTGTGGACCATGGCTTTTGCTCTGAGATGCAACTAAGAAAATGTCAGGAAAATCCTACTAGAACAGCTGAACTTTATTTGTGATTAATCAGAGTCAGTTTAAATGATGGCAGGTGTGTAATGACTTCTATTTAACATGAGTTTGAATGTGATTGGTTAATTCTGAACACATCCACATCCCCAGTTATAAGAGGGTGTGCACACTTATGCAATCAGGTTATTGTAAGGTTTTTATTTTTCATTTTTCCCCCTCGAAGATTTCAGTTTGTTTTTCAAATGAATTGTTCACATTATAGGTCACATTAACAATGGAAAAAGTTATGGCATGATTTATCTTTGTCTCATTCTTTTACATCACAAAAACCTGGCATTTTAACAGGGGTGTGTAGACTTTTTATATCCACTGTATATGCTTCATTTTCGGGGCGTTTTGACATATGTAGCCATAGTTCTGCACAACCAATAATGAGTTTGAGAACTAGTGGTATTTATCAAGGATTTCCTGCTGGTTTGGATGAAATGGTGATAGGATCCTTTTTCCATTCGTACATACATACATTCTAGGCAATATTGGTAAATGAGGCCCCTGGTCTGTGGTGGGGGGCCACATGTGTGCATGGAGCTGTGACTGTTCCCACTGGACCACAGCTCTGCTCAAACCCGTTGTCATTCCTTAATGGTGAATCTAATATGTACGCAAATAAAATGCTTTTTTATGTTTAGAGCCAAATGAAGGCCACACTGCTTGACTGACATAATAATTATGGAGGGAACTGTGAAATTACATTAAATTTACTGTGTGGGCATGTGAAGTCAACGTTTAAGCAGAACAAACTCAACCACATTAATGCCCAGCTATCAATCATCAGTATGTCATTTGTAATGTTGATTTACTTTTTTAGTTCTTGCAAGTCATTTTATTTTCCCATGGTAGCTGTGCAAACAGCGAGCTGTAGGTGATCTGTAGGTATTGTTTCATTGATTTACTGGTGGTTCGTAGACCACAGAACACGGTGGTTCGTAGACCACAGAACACGGTGGTTCGTGGACCACAGAACATGGTCTACATTGACACCATGGGGACGGGCAGGCAGAGGCAGGCTCTGTTACCGGGCTGTAGTTAGCTGTGATGCCAGACCTCCGCCTGGGGAGCACAGTGTGCTTTCTCATTGAGTGATACCCCTGTCTCTACCTCCGATAAATAATGCAGCCTACACAAACACACACGCGTGCGCATGCACGTGCCTCCAGAGCTGCAAATCTAACTGCTTTATATTCTTTTGTCTTGGGAAAAACGGTTATCAGGGGGGGAGGTGGGGAGAGGAAATGGTATACAACAGAATAACAACAACAACAGTGGCAACACCGGTTCCCCCTAGTCTGCCAGTCCTGTAGAGATCCCCCTGGTATACTGGAGGCCTCGCACATCACCTGGAGGAATGGAGCGGGGAGGGAGGGGAGAGACAGAGGGAGAGGACGAAGCATAGCGGGGAAGAACATGTTGGTTAGAAAAGAGAGGGGTACAGATGCTTCTTGGCGAAGGAAGGGGTAGAGACTTTTTCGTTGTTTGGAGGGGAAGAGGGTTGGTGTGGTGGCTTTTGAGTACATTTGCTCTAGTTTTTGTGATCGAGTAAGAGCCATCCTGAGTATGGTGGCCTAGCATAACACACCACAGACACAGACACACACACAGACACACATGCAGACACACACACTCACGTATAGGTAAATTGACTTAGAACACATTCTCATTTACAACAACAATCTGGGAGTCATTAAGATTAACTGCCTAAGTCAGAGACAGAATCACCAGAATGATCGCCATTTGCCAATTTTTGGTTTGGTCCCCCACATGTGTGCTGGGCAATGACAGTTCCGGAATCTGGCAACCCATATGTTTTTATTTGCTGTGCGATGGTGTGTGTATATGTCATCTGTGCTGCACTAAGCTAGGCTCCCTGAAACATATTGGTTCGTGTACACCCCGGTTAAGAATAGTACTGTAGTGAGCTCATACAGTGGTGGCGGCTCAGACGTGTGTGACAGTTTTATAGCCGCGGTGCCTTCCCACACACACACACACTCTTCATATGTTGGTGTTGTTCCTTGTTGTGGTGTCAAGCAGCTTTGTGTTGTGATCGGGGGGATCAGTGGTTGTTCCCTGTGGCTAGGCTGCCGTGCCAGACAGACGCACAGACCCGGGTCCAACCGCAGGCAGGCGGTGCCAGACAGACGGACAGACATGTCTCGAGCTCGGCGAACCCATATGGTGCCGGGCTCCCCGTCTAAATCCATATGCCACCGGTGGGGGGGCTGAGGGGCAGGATCCCGAAGCCCCTGCCTCCCTCTACCCAACCCACAGGGGAGGTGTTGGGGAGGTAAAGCCCTTAAGGCTCTCTCCCCACCTCCCGCTTTATACCCCCTGAGCTGCTTAGCCTATTGTCACTGCAATCTGCCACCACCAAGGTCTCTCTCTCCATCTCTCTCCATCCCTCTCTCTCTCTCCATCTCTCTCTCTTTCTCCCTATCTCTCTTTCCCTCTCCATCTCTCTCTCTCATCTCTCGCCATCCCTCTCTCACTCTCCATCTCTCTCTCTTTCTCCGTCTCTCTTTCCCTCTCCATCTCTCTCTCTCATCTCTCTCCATCCCTCTCTCTCTCTCCATTTCTCTCTCTCTCTCTCCATCTCTCTCTCTTTCTCCATCTCTCTCTCTCTCTCTTTGTCCCTCACTCTCTCTCTCCATCTCTCTCTCTCTCTCTCTCTCTTTCTCCATCTCTCTCTCTTTCTCCCTCACTCTCTCTCTCTCTCCATCACTCTCTCTCCGGCCCTCCCTGTAGGTTATCATAGATAGCTAATTATTTAAGCTGTGGGTCTGGACCTTTCGAAAGGAAATCCTATCCCCCGATTCCAGTAAGTGCAACACTCCACTTCTCTGAGGATGCGTTCCTGTCTGTTGTGTTTTAGGTTATCTAGACTAATTTAATTATTTAATGAGATGATTTCATGCCGTTCACTATCAGACATTGAATTTATTTTTGCACAACAAGTCATTCGATTGATTCAGTCTATTATGTTTGATTAATCTGAACTTACATGGTTGCATAAATGAAAAAAACCCAGCAATATTCATTTTAAACATTTTATATAAGTTGGGTTTTTGCTATTATTTGATTGATAATTCCATCATTCATGAACAGGTCAGCACAACATCTCCAAGGCCTTAAACTGCAGTGTGGCCATGTGTTCCTGTTGTTGGTTGGTTGTATTCACATTATGTCAGTGTTCACTAAATGTTGTCTAATCGTTGTGTTCTTCTGTTTCTCAGGAGGTTCTCCAGACGGTGCCCAAATTCTGCTTCCCGTTCGATGTGGAGAGGTAGGATTCTGCTCCCCTGTTAATAGTCTTGTACTCTGCCAACACTCACACACACACGTGCGCATGCACGCCAGTGTGTATTTTTGTGTGTGTGTGTTTATGCGTGCACCATGGAGCTACGGCGTGCAGAGTCTGTTGTTAACAGCTGGTGGTTCAGTCGAAGCCAAAAGCCTCCTAAACACCAAGACTGTCTGCTCTGTACTCCCTACTCAGGCCAGGCCATTGGATCTCACTCCCACCGTGTGTGTGTGTTTGTGTGCGTGTACGTGTGTGTGTGCGTGCGCGCCTGTACCCATGTGCACGTATACATATGTGCGTCTCGTCCGAATTGTGCTTTTATTGTCGACTAACTTACTATATCTTCTGATTTGGTAAGCAGCCCTCTGTGGAGAATTCTGCTCTTATTTTGGAAAATGACATGTGAAAAGTGCCATTGTATCTGGGAGGTAGCTAGGAGATGGGGGTTGGGAATGTCGGAGGAGATGTACTGTTCTCCACACAAGCTTAACTGCTGCCATCTAGTGATGAAACCGCATCAGAAATATCCATATCCAAGACACTTACTGAAGTCAGGGACTGTAGCCAGCATCACAGAATTTAGCGTTGAACTTGGTCTACTGTTCCGGGTGAGATTCAGATACTGCAGCGGTTTAGATTCTTTGTGCTAGTTGAGTAGTTTAGTCACTTTAGACAAACATTTGCTGAAACCAATGTGAGAAACCCCAGATTTAATAGTCTTTGGTCAGCTGTAGGGCTGTTAACAATTAACCTATAGAAAAAGTACAATGGTAGGTCTCGTTTCATTTTATGCAATTTTAAATGTTTCTAGTGACAGGTTATATATTATAGTCTCTACTGCCCTGCTGCGATGTTGCGGTAATGAGGAGATTCGTATGTTCTGTTTAACTG
>JACXGI010001793.1:35127-50463 GCA_016801175.1 Esox masquinongy
TCAATTTTGGAGGGACGTCCAGTTCTTGGTAATATCTCTGTTGTGCCATATTTTCTCCACTTGATGATGACTGTCTTCACTGTGTTCCATGGTATATCTAATGCTTTGGAAATTCTTTTGTACCCTTCTCCTGACTGATATCTTTCAACAATGAGATCCCTCTGATGCTTTGGAAGCTCTCTGTGGACCATGGCTTTTGCTCTGAGATGCAACTAAAAAAATGTCAAGAAAATCCTACTAGAACAGCTGAACTTTATTTGTGATTAATCAGAGTCAGTTTAAATGATGGCAGGTGTGTAATGACTTCTATTTAACATGAGTTTGAATGTGATTGGTTAATTCTGAACACAGCCACATCCCCAGTTATAAGAGGGTGTACACACTTATGCAACCAGGTTATTTTAAGGTTTTAATTTTTTTTTTTCCCCCTCGAAGATTTACGTTTGTTTTTCAGTTAAGTTGTTCTCATTATAGGTCACATTAACAGTGGAAAAAGCTCTGACATGATTTATCTTTGTCTCATTCTTTTACATCACAAAAACCTGGCATTTTAACAGGGGTGTGTAGACTTTTTATATCCACTGTAGTTATGAAATGTATTGATTCGAGGCACATTGCTCTACCTAGAAACAACAAAACATCTACATGTCAATTGAAATGTCACGTGATACATAGACAAAACGTTTTTTTTTTTTTTTCATTGTCTAGCAGCCAGGTCTGTGTGTACTTGAGTCAACTTCTATAATTAATTCCAATAATTAAATTATGATAATCGGTGAAGTTTTCAAGCTGTCTAATGCTTCTCTCCTGAGAGTGGAGCGACAAGAATTGGAGTTGAGATTTGCCCAGGACAGAGGAAGCAAGCATTTACATTTTAGATATTGTCTGACTTAGTGAGTGACAGATTGAGCGAGTTACTATAATACCCTTAGCATGTCCAGAAACAACTCCTAGCCACTACATTCCAGAGCAGCATCTCCGGACAATAGCGCAAGACTATGTGACTGGCATCATTTTGTTTACCAGACATTTTAGAAATGTACAAGACACATATAGCCTAAAGCATTTTAAATAAATTACCATGCTGATCTATGAAATAGTTTTCAGATACTAGCCAGAACCATTGAAATGAAGGCTGCATTGGTTCTAGCAACGCATGTGTAATTGACACATTTCCACTATGCAAAACATTCAGAGCTTAGAAAATATTCTTTGCACTGAAAACACCAGGGGCATAGCCATCCTTGCCGCTGGGAAATTCCATGCTAGTGCTTTCCTCTGCAAGAAACCTGAAACTGGTATGAAAGTTCTCCATTCAGCATTGCACCAAACCGAAGCCCACAGACAATGCCACTGTGGCTAAGGAATGCTATGTGAAATGTCCTTGAGTGGCCCAGTCAGATGAAGACTGCTGTCCATTGACGCTCCCGATGGAACTTCATACAGCTTTAACTGTTTTGTGAAGAACAATGGTCAAATATTGCAGAATCTTTGTATATGTGCAAAGTTGGTAGAGATGTATCCCATAGGTCTCACAGTTGTAATTAATGCCACAGATGCCTCCAGCAAGTATTAAATCGGTGGTGGAGACTTATCCGATTATGATATTTCTTTTGGATTTACAATTTTTCCCTAAAAACGAAACTGACTATTAAAATCACTAGCCATTTAGAGTAACAGATGTTCAGTAGGGGAACACAAGTTATTTAGGAATGTGTGTACGACTATTAATTTATACATTTGTTAATAGAAGTGTGAAAAGGCTCAAAAACACTTTGAAAGGACTGGATCTGCTGACTATGTCCTTCATTAATGATATGCATTCTACCTTTAACCCAACCTATATGTGAAAATCAAAATATGAAGCCATTTCTCATTTTTTATACTTATTCAACAACAGAAAAAAAGAAAAATAAAAAATGCAGACCTTTCAGTTCCTTGATGTCATGGCAACGCTTTCTGTTTTAACTCTGATAATAATAATCAAGAGATAAAGTACCAGTTGGACACACCAACCCATTCAAGGAAAATATATATATATATTTTATTACTATTTTCCACATTCTAGAATAATAGTGAAGATGTCAAAACTATGAAATAACACAAGGAATCATGTGGTAACCAATAAACAAATCAAAATACATTTATAATTTAGATTCTTCCAAGTAGCTACCCTTTGCCTTGATGATAGCCAGCTTCATGAGGTACTCACCTAGAATGCTTTTCCAACACTCTTGAAGGAGTTATGCTGAAGCCTTGTTGGATGCTTTTCCTTCACTCTGTGGTCCAACTCATCCAAAACCACCTCAATTGGTTTGAGGTTGAGTAGTTGTGGAGGCCAGGTCAAATAGCACTTACACAGCCTGGACAAGGGTTTTGGGTTATTGTCTTCTTGAAAAACAAATATTAGCACAAACTAAATGAGATGGTGTATTGTTGCTGAATTCTGTGGTAGACATACTGGTTGAGTCAGGCTTAAATTCTAAATAAATCACAGACAGTTTAACCAGCAAAGCACCCCCACAGCATCACACCTCCTGCTCCCTGCTTCACAGTGGGAACCACATAAGCAGAGATTATCCGTTCACCAAATCTGTGACTCACAGAGTGTCGCCACACTCTTTGGAACCAAAAATCGCTAATTTAGACTTATCCGACCAAAGGCACTGTTCTAATGTACATTTCACATGTTTCTTGGCCCAAGCAAGTCTCTTCTTTTTATGGCTGTCCTTCAGTAGTGGTTTCTTTGAAGCAATTTGACCATAAAGGCCTGTTTCACGCAGTCTCCTCTAATGTGTTGAAATATGTCTGTTACTTGAACTCTGTGAAGCCTTTATTTGGACTGCATTCTGAGGGGCATTCTGAGGGGCCGTTACTTGCAGAGGCTGGTAACTCACTCATGAACTTTTCTTCTGCAGCAGAGGTAACTGGGTCTTTCCTTCCTGTGGTGGTCCTCATGAGAGCCAGTTTCATCATAGCGCTTGATGGTTTTTGCGACTGCACTTGAAGAAACCTTCAAAGTTCTTGACATTTTCTGTATTGACTGACCTTCATATCTTAAAGTAATGATGTCATTTCTCTTTGCTTTTTTCAGCTGTTATTGACATAATATAGACTAATATAGTACAATGTACTTACTACTATTGTTTGTGTGGTTTTCCCACTTAGCTGTGGAAAAGAGTACTGAATTAAATGTACATTAAATGCATTTATGCTTGGATGTCTTTCACAAAGTGACTTTCATTAAAAAAATAAAAAAAAAACCTTGAAGAGTGAACATTAGGGCTTTTTTCAGTAAAAAGTGCTTTTTGTAAACTTTTGTGTTATCTTTTTTACTAAAGGGAAGGAGGAATGGAGGGAGACAGGTAGAGAGAGGGACAGGGAGTGAGGCAGAGAGACGGAGAGATTGGGGGAGAGGAAGGGAGAGGGTCTGTGTGTTCATGTTGGGTGACTGAAGTCTTGCTGTGCATGATTTGGTTTATATTTTCCCCTGCTGCCGCATGGCGATGGAGGGATGTTGACAGACGAGGGGAGACAGTAGCGATGAGGGTTTAGAGCCAGGAGTAAATGAAGTGTTTCCTCAGGCTCAGCCCTGTTACTGACCAAGCGTGGGAGCATTCAGCCTCTTGTGACAGGAGGCTGTTCAATTGCACACTCTCTCACTGTCTCTCAAACTCTGTGTTTCACACACACACAAACACACACCGCTTCATATGCATTTTAGTCACGAGCAAGCTAACAAACTAATGTTAAAAATTTGAAAACTGACAGATGAAACTGAAATTATCTGAAATTAAAATACTTTACTTTATCAATAATAATAATAATAACCTCATTCATCATAATAGTAAGAATAATATGTATTATTATAGTAACCTAATATTAGTCCTATATACCTGTCTTAGTTTTACTGACTATGTAGCTGTCATTGTAGGCTGTTTTCTAATGATACCCTAGTCTGTAACAGTACAAAGCAAACAGCCAAATGATTCTGAGTTCATACAGTAACAGATGTCAACTCATAGTCCCTGATCTCTCTGAAACACAGACTTCAGGGTAATTTCTTTAGGCCTGTAAACTGTGTTGGGGTATTCGTCCTTTGTTTTTGTCATAGAAACAGTCCTCTGTTAATAAATACTGTACGTCATATTTGGGTCTTGTTTTGGGATGAAATAGTGTACATGTGATAGATTATCCGATCTTGTCTGTTGTGTTTTCTCCAGGAGAATGAGCTGAATGACATGCTGAACTCGCTTTATGGCCTACCGGTGCCAAAGCCCTTCACCCCCGTCAACCTGAGTGTGGTAGGTACCGTAGGACTTCTTGAGTTGTGCACTGAACAGAGAAGAGATTAGACATGGGACAAGTAGTTATAGGTAGGTGAGAAAGAGGAAACAGTAGAAAGGTAGGTTGAGGGAGGAAGGCATGCATAAGGATGACAGGAGAGAGAGGAGGAGAGAGCTAGTATGAGGGAAAAAAGTGAATTCGGAGAGCATGGATGACAGGAAAGTGTTAGGATGAGGGAAAAGAGAGCGTGTTACTGTAGGAGAGCATGGATGAGGATGACAGGAGTGAGGATGAGGGACAAGAGAGCAAGTTAGGGGAGCATGGATGAGGATGACGAGAGAGAGAAGGAGAGAGCGTTAGGGGGAAGGAGAGCGAGTTAGGAGTGCATGGGTAAGAATTACAGGAGAGAGGAGGAGAGATATAGGACGAGGGTGAAGAAAGCAAGTTTAGGATAGCATGTACAATATAAGGTCGACCAGAGTGAGAGGAGGACAGAGGTGAAGAGACTGGGCTGACACTTTGTTTAGAACCACAAGTGGCTTTAACAGGTCTGTAAGATAAGCCGTAGCTGGTTGTCTGTTAGCCTAATGGCTGCTTTCGCAATGTATGCTAGTGTCTGCTAGTTATCACTGGCTGAAACTGCCTGTCCGTCAAACATATTTTAGCTGTCTCTTAATAGCACACTGTGGATTACTGGGCTTGTTTTTAAATAGGTCTTTTTCAAAAACTGCTCCTTGGTGTAAAAGTCTTTTGGAAAGGAAAAAACAACAACACTGTGGTTTTCAGTTACTTAAAAATCAGGTTTTAGGTATATTGTTTAAAAAAAGATTTTGTCATTGTTTGTCATTCTATGTACTTATTGTGTTGTAAGAGATGTTTTACTCTTTCCAGAATTTTTTTATTTAGACTAATAAAAAATCAGCCAGTCATTCCCTTACTGTAATATACAATAATGCCTCTTGAGGTTGTACAATTATACCACTCTATTCCAGTTGTCTTTATTAACTAATCAATTCATTCAAAGGTTAACAAGTGGAATTGTGAAGAACATTCATTCTGACGTTTTGAGTCTGGCACGCTTTTAATACAATTCTGTTTTTCATTTCCAAGGTTCATTGAGAAAATACACCAAGAAGAGAGGTTAGGGTTCAACTGCTTTCTGGAGAAAAACCGAGTTAGATTTTTAATTGATGAAGCCGAGTCGTCCACAAAAAGAATAATTTTTAGTTTTTATCATGGCAGCCTAGAAATAAAGATGGATTGTTGTCCTCTTTCAAGTGTGAACTTTGTTTTGCTCCCTATCTCTCACTGTGAAGACCGCTCTGTTGCATATAGCCACTGGGCAAGTATTGAGAGATTCACCAAACCAGCAGCCGGTGAGTGGAGGGAACCAGAGACTGGGGAGAGAAATAAGGGGGAAAAGAGACAGGGAAATGTGAAGCTGCTGCTGCTGCAATAACCGCATGGGAGCTGAGGCTTTCCAATTTGGCCAAATAAGCCTGGCTATCTTTGTAAACCTCGAAAAAAAACAAACTATCCTGGGCCTTGGTGTCGGTTTCTTCTCCTCTGGAAAACAATCAAACTTAGTGAATGATTAATGTTGTTCCACGCTACTGTATTCTCTTTCTAAATATCAAAAGTCTCTTTTATGATGCATGTTTAAAGCAAAGGCAATTGTGCTCAGACAGCCTCATTGATGCCTTTCCCGTTAACCCACATTTCATGGTCTTATATAAACATAATAAAAGAAAAAAGATAAGCAGGGAAACACAGCTAGGGCCTGGGACTGATGGTACTGAAGTGATAAGACGCATGCACGCACACACACGTACTTTCTTGCGTAACCGTCGTGTTGTGCTGTGTGTTTATAAAGCAACAGTAAGCCACCCTTCAGAAATCACACTACACCCTTTCTAGAAGTGATGGCGTCGATATCCCTTGACGGTTTCCATGGGAACAGTGATGAGCCAGCATATGATGTGTCAGTGACTCATGCATGAATCTCCGTCATTTCTGTAGGTGAATTGTCATCAGAGGTTGTTATGGGTGCTTTCCGGGTTCTTTAATCTCTCCTCCCAGGGTAATGGGCGTGTTCGTTTTAGACCAGCTTTTGGTGGTCAGTTCTCTCTCTCTATCCTCATCCTTGGAGGTGAAACGCTTGGGTTGATTAATTTGTTCCTTCTTTTTAGGGGGGTTTGTTGTATGTGTGTATTGTATGTCCGTACACATGCTTTGTGTGTGTGTCAGATGTCATATGGTGTGGGTAAATAATAATCAAAAGGAGAGGTTGACAAAGAGAGAGAGAGAGAGAGAGAGAGAGAGAGAGAGAGGGAGGGAGGGAGAGAAATGGATAGAATGGTTAGTGTTCAAGTCCATTCTGCCTACCTGGGCTTTCCCTCTCTCAGGCCTCTTTGATCCAAACACTCAACCTGCACTGCTCCCCTAAAATGAGGTGTGCAGCACTCAAAACCTCTCAGCAATGTGTGTGTGTGTCTGTGAGTTCTTTAAGGCTGAAATATAGACCTGGTTTCACACCAGAAAAATCAGCTCATCGTGGGTGGGTGGGTGGGTGGGTGGGGGTGTGTGTGTGTGTGTGTGTGTGTGTGTGTGTGTGTGTGTGTGTGTGTGTGTGTGTCAGTACGGACGGAACCTCCGTTATTCTCACAGATAGAGGTGAACTGGATCATGGAGTGAAGTAAGGCTCTCTTAGACTGTCTCTCTGTCTGTCTCTCTGTCTGTCTTTCTCTGACCCTGTTCTATGTGCTTTGTGTTTCCTCAGCACTCCTACTTCATTGCCCCAGATATCAATGGCCTGCCTACCATCCCAGAGAGTGTAAGTCTACCATCAAGACCTACATCTCTCCCTTTCAAATAGAGCACAAAATACTGGACATTGTACATGTTGAATGAGAGGGATCCCTTAAATGTTGTTAATTTGAAAGTGCAGTTAATGTGATTGGTTGTGAAATACCGCAAACCAACGTCGTAAACCGGAGAACTTGTGAAAACGCTCACATCCTCCCCGCCCCACAGCGTAGGGCCGACCCCTAATGCTCAGAGAAGTATGTGGTTCTGATGGCTGCCCTGTCTATCCCTTTCCCCAACGCAGAGGAACCTGACCGAGTATTTCGTGGCGGTGGACGTCAACAACATGCTGCAGCTTTACGCCAGCATGCTACACGAGCGACGCATCATCATCACCTCGAGCAAGCTGAGCACGGTGAGTCGTAGACACGACACGGGCCGCATTATCGACGCCGGACCTCAAAGTGCCCTGGCTTCTGGTCTCATTCAGGCCTGAGATGCTGAGTGGGAGCAGAAATGGCCGCCAGCTCCAGACTTGCCAGGGCTCTACAGGATGGTACGGATTTGTGCAGTAAAGCCGGGCTATTCAACCTTCCAGGTTAACTAGGGTCATGTTAACTAAGGTTTTATTAAACGTGGCATTCCAGCTCAATATTACGCCCTAAATGAGACTTAATCATTTCTGTTTTGAGCGAATGCACTTGCACAGATACTCACAGAGTTCAGTGGTCCATCTCCGGTCTATCTCCGGTCAAGCGGGTTCCTCTGTCTTCACTGTTTGACATGCAGTAAAACCAGCGCTAAACCAGGATTACGTTTGACTGTTTGTCTTTAAGCTGCTACGTTTTAATGGCCGACAAGCCCTAAATTATCAGTTATTAGATGCTCTGCCTCTTTCACATAGTTTATCAGTTATGAGGCCCTTCGTTTCTGTAGGGCTGCTAGGCCCGGGGGAGATGGCCTGTCTGTCTCTGGGCTTATCACCGTGGCTGACAGCAGAACCAAATGTTTATGACAGGGAGAGCGAGAGCACGAGTGATGTCACCCGAGCTCCTATCTCTGCCGTTCTGCTCCGGTATCTGGCTGCAGCCCGGAACGTGGAACCGTGTGTGTGTTTGTGTGTGCGTGCGTGCGTGTGCATGTGTGCGTGCGTGCGTCCGTGCGTGCGTGCGGGTTTGGCTGGGGGGCAAGGTCTCCCTGAGGATGGATTGGAGGGATCCGGGGGAGGTGGAGAGAATTACCCAACCCTCTGAGAATTTCACCTCTCTTCCCGTCTCATCCTTTCCCTCTCTCCTCCACACCCGTCCTCCCCCCACCCTTCAGCATGTCAGCTCCTCAGAGCTCCAGCCACGCACTCACTGACTCCCAGGGTTACTGGGTGTAAATTATCAGAGCTGTGGGTGATACGTTTTGTCAAGCAGAGGGGTGGAAGTGATATTCTGTGTGATTTACGGTTTTGCGTGGCGACAACATGTTTTCGGAGGTTTATTTAACTGATATCTCGACAGTCCATGTAATGACGCCAATCGCTAGGCCTTCACCTCTCTGTGAGCCTTTTGTCCTTTACAGCCTTAAGTTCATCTGTCTCTCCATCTCTCCGTCCCTTCCTCTGTCTATCCCTCCCTCTCTACCTCACCTCTCTCTCCATTGCTCCTTCTTTCCATCCATCCCTCTGTCCCTCCATCCCACCCTATCTGTCTGTCCATCCTTCAATCCTCCCTCTGTCTCTCCATCCATTCCTCCATGTATGTAACTGATCATATAGCAGTAGAATGTGTGTCTGTCTCAGTCGTCATGGCTTTGCTTTTAGAAAATAGCTGGCTGGGAGAACAGATAGAGAGGAGACATCCAGCTACCGCTGTCCCTTCTCAGAGAGACGGAGAGACCAGGAGAGGGGAGAAGGAACGGAGAGAAAAGTAAAGAGAAAGACAGGAATAGAAATACGGGCAAAAAGTGCTTTGAGGGAACGGCGGATACACAGACGATGGGGGAGTGTGTTATAAAAAAAAAAGTCTGTGAGACTGCAAAGAGGAGCGACTGACTATAGACTGCATACATTATGAGGGGCTGGAGGCAGAGAGCTGTGTTAGGGCCCCTAGTGGTCCTGCTGTGCCAGTCTAGCAGAACATGGCGGCTCGACTGCAAGCGCCCAACAGCAAAGGAATAAATCATGACGGTACAACAATGCATCAGTTGACTTATTGCTGTTTTGTGACCGGAGGTGAGCGGTACCGCTGTTTTTGAGCGGCGCGTGGCGGTGCGGCGCGATGGCTGGGGCAGCCAGTCGAGCGTGCGGGCTTGTCATGCCGCCGTATAATTGTGCCGCATCAGGCCCCCTCTAACTAGTCAGCTGGGAGACCCGGTATCTTTCATCTCCCCTCCCCTGGCCTCCCCTCCTCTCCCCTCCCCTGGCCTCCCTTGGCCCTGGCCCCCTCGGCGGGTCGGTCGGCAAAGCCCTGGCCCTGACAGCAGCCTTCTCATCATGCTGTCAGTAGTATGCTAACAAGGACCGTCCATCCACCATGGCCCTGAGTGCTGCCTGCTTGTCTGCCTGCCTGCTTGTCTGCCTGCCTGCCTCACCACCACACAGCACCTTGACCCCACAGTCTTATCAGACTGACTTATAGTCTGTCACCATGGCACGCCTTTTGTCCTTCTGTCTCCTATTTCTTCCTTTCTTTTTATCAGAAGCTTTGTTACTTACTTTCCTTCTCCGGTTCTCTTTCCTCTGTGTTGCTCCTTCCTATCTTTGTTCCTGTCTTTCCTCATTGTTTTTTTCTCCCTGTTTTACTGGGATGGACTCTGTTTCTTTGTGTCTCTGAACAAGCTGTGGGGCTCTGCTCTGACAACAGGTGTCAGCCAAAACAAGAGAGGGCAGAGCAATGGCCATTGGGTGTCTTCCCTTGGGTGAGGACAGAAAGAAGGGGAGGATAGAGGAGGTGGTGAAGTGCATGGGGTTGGAAAAAGAGCGAGGGAGCAACAGGGAAAGGGAGAACAGGAGAAACCGGCGACAAGAGGAGAACAGGCAGAGAAGAAGAGTTGAGAATTGAGATTTGCGTATATTATTGGTATGTCCTATTCTTCCCCCAGACCAGTTTAAACCAGTTTAAGAATGGAGTTGGTGAGCTGTTTTAGCCCAGCTACTCTGTGCCTCGTTGACTGCTTGCTAAAGAAAATATTATAAAGGAAGTCAACAAGCTCACCTGAATAAGATAACAGATGAGTGTTATGATGTAGTCTTTTGGTGTTTAACAACAGTCTTTGATATTTACCTGTCAGCAGCCCCCCACGTTTCCTGCTCCTATTACTGATTAACTGCATTCTTTCCAACTGCTTGTTCTCACAAATTCCTTACTAGTTTGCCATGCAGTCAAAACTGTCTTGAGGCAGGCCTTGCTGTGAAAATTGATTAAAACCAGGTAATTACATTAAATTACCAGTAAATATTTAAGATGGTAACACCTTGTTGAATTCCACAAATTGCTGTTTCCTGTCAAAAAAGGTACAAGGTGGTGCCAACAGGGAGATTTCTAGATTCTTAATTCTCTCCTGTTAAAGGTAAAGAACATTGTGTTCAGTTTCTGTTTATCTGTTTCCAGTGTTGTATTTTTACTAAAGCAACGATCATCGCATTTTTATAAGGCTTAACATTACTGATAAATGCAACAGTTGGAGAAAGATTTTTGATGAGTAGAAGTTTAAAGAGAGAAAATGTGAATGGCTAAAGAAAGAGTGAAAAATAATTACATGGATAGTTCGACCTAAATTCCCCTGGTGTCATTTAATGATATGCCATTCTTTACTTTTAGCCCAGTTTGTAGTTAGCATCATTAATGTTTTCCAAATTCATTAATTGAAACAGTTATACTGGCTGCGCTGCATGCAGGAACGCAAAAGTACTTCCAACTACTGTAATAGTGGTTGTGTCGTTAACCTCAAAAAACATTTTATAACAGTACACTTACAGTTAGGTCCGGAAATATTTGGACACTGAAACAATTTTCATGATTATGCTCTGTACACCACCCCACTGGATTTGAAATGAAACAACCGAGATGCATTTGAAGTGCAGACTTTCAGCTTTCATTAAAGGGGTTGAACAAAAATATTGTATGAAACGTTTAGAAATTGCAACCATTTTCATACACAGTCCCCTTATTTCAGGGGCTCAAATGTAATTGGACAAATGAACACAATCATAAAAATGTTCATTTTTAATACTCGATAATCCTTTGCAGGCAATGACGGCTTGAAGTCTTGAACACATGGACATCACCAAACGCTGGGTTTCCTCCTTTGTGATGCTTTGCCAGGCCTTTACTGCAGCTGTCTTCAGTTGTTGTTTGTTCGTGGGTCTTTCTGCCTTACGTTTTGTCTTTAATAAGTGAAATCCATGCTTGATCGGGTTGAGATCAGCTGACTGACTCAGCCATTGCAAAATATTCCACTTCTTTGCCTTAAACTCCTGAGTTACTTTCGTAGTATGTTTAGGTTCATTGGCCATCTGTTAAGTGATGCGGCGTCTAATTAACTTCACTGATTTTGTATGAATCTGTATATCCCTATACATTTCAATATATCCCTATACATTTCAGAATTCATCCGGCTGCTTCTGTCTTCTGTCACATCATCAATAAACACAAGTGACCCAGTGCCATTAGAAACCATGCATGCCCATGCCATCACACTGCCTCCACCATGTTTTACAGATGATGTGGTATGCTTCGGATAATGAGCCGTTCCAAGCCTTCTCCATACTTTTTTCTTCCCATCATTCTGGTACAGGTTGATCTTAGTTTCATCTGTCCAAAGAATGCTGTTCCAGAACTGGGCTGGCTTTTTTAGATGTTTTTTGGCAAATTCTAATTTTTAATAAGCCTTTCTATTCTTGAGGCTTATGAATGCACCTTGTGGTGAATCCTCTGTATTGGTTCTCGTGAAGTCTTCTCTTTATGGTGGACTTGGATAATGATATGTCTACCTCCTGGAGAGTGTTCTTCTTTACCCATGGAAAGGATCATATGATCATCCACCACTGTTGTCTTCCGTGGACGTCCAGGCCTTTTTGTGTTGCAGAGCTCACCAGTGCGTTCTTCAGAGGGAACTGCATATTAAAGAGCTGTAAGTCCTAAACCCTTCCTCCAATTAGGATGTGAATACCTGCAAAATGAAAGCTGAGAGACTGCACTTTAAGCCCATATTCATTATTTAACTGTAACGTGACAATATTTTGGTAAACAGGCAAAATAATAAAACTTGTGTCAGTGTCCAATTATTTCCAGACCTAACTGTATTTTCAAATTTCCTGATATTTCCTAGTTTTCCCTGTCAGTTTTTTCACAAATGGTATCAATCTGCGTCGATTTCCTGCCCCAAAGGGACTATTGCATTTACTTTCTTGTGCATTCTCAGATTAATAAAATAATGCTTCCATTCTAACAATATAAGGCCAATTGCAGTTTGCTAGCTATTTAGCTAATTTGCGATCTAATGAGGCAATATGCTACTATATTTCCAGGGGAATGTTACCTTTAATGTCTGTATTGTCAGGTAGATTAAATACAAAGGCATCACATTATATAGACATTGCTTTCATGTAAGCTGATAAAGTTCCTGTGTTTGGTGTATGAATACAATTTGGAATGAATGGTAACACCCAACAGAAGGGCCTTAGTTGTAATTGAAGATATTTTGCCATTAAACGACGAAAAAAGGGATATACTTTGCTCTGAGCTCTTATTTACCACAGCAGACATTACAATTGCAGTTAGCCAGCTAATATGTAATCTAATGAGGCAATATCAAGCCCCAAGGTGAATATAGCATAAACTATCTTGTATTCTCAGACAGATAAAATAACTATGCAATTCTAATAATACAAAGGCATGACATTATATTCAAATAGTTCGTAGTCCTGTATCTTCAGTATGGTCAGTTTGTAATCCTGTATCTTCAATATGGTCAGTTTGTAGTCCTGTATCTTCAATATGGTCAGTGTGTAGTCCTATATTTTCAATATGGTCAGTTTGCTGTCCTGCATTTTCAATATGGTCAGTTTGCAGTCCTGCATTTTCAATATGGTCAGTTTGTAGTCCTGTATCTTCAGTGTGTTCAGTAGTCAGTTCTCTATCAGTTCCTAGTGTTGTATCTTTATTACAATCTGTTTCTAGTGTTGTATCTTTAAAATAGTCAGTTTCTAGTGCTATATCTTTAATTTGGTCAATTTCTCTAGCAGTGTCTAGTGCTGTATCTTTAATGTGGTCAGTTTCTCTCTTTCAGTTTCTAATGCTGTATCTTTAATGTGGTCAGTGTCTCTCTTTCAGTTTCTAATGCTGTATCTTTAATGTGGTCAGTTTCTCTCAGTTTCTAATGCTGTGTCTTTAATGTGGTCAGTTTCTCTCTTTCAGTTTCTAATGCTGTATCATGAATGTGGTCAGTTTCTCTCAGTTTCTAGTGCTGTATCTTTAATGTGGTCAGTTTCTCTCTTTCAGTTTCTAATGCGGTATCTTTAATGTGGTCAGTTTCTCTCTTTCAGTTTCTAGTGCTGTATCTTTAATGTGGTCAGTTTATGTGAGTGCTGCCAGGGCTTAGGAGAGCTGTCAGGGCTAGATGGGCTCTGGTGCCTTCAGAAGCAGGCTGTTGCTGTATAATCTCTGACCCATCTGAGACACACACTCACGCGTGCACACACACACACACATGCAGTCTCACACAGACAGAGGCTGAGGCACCTCATTACTGGGAGAAACCCAGGTCCCAGAGGGTTAGGGCCAGCACCTAAACAGGCCTAATCCAGTATTTGTTCTTGGGGACTGTATCTGTGATTCTCCATTGAATGGAATATTAAGCACCAGGTCTTTTGTGGAGCGTGTAAGCCATTTGGCTCCATACATCTATTATTTATTAGACTGGCAAATATTTTATTAGTCTCCACGCCCCCCACTACCTATTCTCTGGTGAAGCCCCTGAGAAAGAATGACAGACAGAATGACAGACAGAATGACACAGAATGGAAGGCAGACAGACTAAAAGGCAGAGAGATCAGCAAGAAGGACAAATCAGCAAGAAGGACTGAACAGCAAGAAGGACAGAACAGCAAGAAGGACAGAAAGAATGACAAAGACAGAATGAAAGAGAGACCATTCTCCTGTTCTCATTTTATTTTATTTTTTTTGAATGATGTTTGAACCTCTTTGTGTAGCTGACTGAAACCACTGGGATGTGTGGGGTTAGATGTGTGAGGAGGTATGTGCGCTATGCCTTCACTACAACCTTATCTTCTTCCTCCCTGGTAGACCGGTGGAGAGGAGGAACAAATCACATCTAATTTTAGCTTTTAAAATATGTATCTTAGTTTCAGTAGAAGCCCCTTCCTTCTATCCCCTCATGCTTACAAGAGAGAGATTCTGTCTCTTCCCTTTTAACCTCAGAGTAAAGCAGGCCAATTGGGGGCTAAGTGAGCCTCACCTTGAGGCCTTGCTGTGGCTGAGATAATTGGAGTTTGTTAGCTAGTTTTTCTGTCCCATTACCTCCTGGTATCAACGGCTGAGACTCCTCTCTCTGTCTCCCTGAGGAGAACAGTGTGTGTCTGTGTGTCCATAGGAGAAGCCCTCCACCGCTGATCCACTGACCTCTCTTCATCATTATTGAATAGGTTTATACTGTCACCGTTTACCGGGGCGAGGGGAGCACAGCAACACAGCTTTGATACGCTCACATTAATATTCATTCCATCTATTTCATTTCCTCCTTCAAAAAAAAGGTGTTTGCTGGGGAATTGAATCTGACAGGAATGTGGCGTTGTTGTTATTTATTTGAAGAAGGCGGCAAGCGGATATGCATATGCAGATATGTGGTGCAAGACACCAATTAAAAGTTGATTAAGACCTAACAGCGGTGGGACTCGGGGAGAGAATGCAGGAAAGTAAATTATTGCTCCTTTATCTCTAAATGATACCAGTTGAACCTCCAACTCCGCAAGCCCAGCTGGTGGGAGAAAAGAGAAGGTCGTGCTCTCTCCGTCGGTTCAGTTCAATCTCCGAACTTGGCTGTGTTCACTTGCTTGCCGGTCAATTGTGACATTGTGTGTGTCAGTGAGCAAGAGGTCTTGTGTGTGTGTGTGTGTGTGTGTGTGTGTGTGTTTCACACGTTGCTATGAAGCTCCAAGCGTAGTGCCTGGTCCCAGTGGGATGGGCCCAGCCCGTAGCGTTAGCGGTCTCTCTTGGCTAACTCATGTTTCATTCT
>JACXGI010001793.1:50563-69438 GCA_016801175.1 Esox masquinongy
TGAGGGTGTGTGTGTGTGTGTGTGTGTGTGTGTGTGTGTGTGTCTGAGGGTGTGTGTCATTACAATGAATAGGTCATCAGGAGATGGGGGGAGAGCGCAACCGATGAAACTCTGGGGTCATAGTCCCTACCCATCTATTTGTCTTTTTCCATGAAATCCTAAAAGAGTATGGAAATGTTCTTTTTAAATACACACTGATACTTGTCTGTTTCTTCATTGGTAACTTATCGTAGAATGAAAAGAAAGATTTCATAGGCCAGAACACTGTTGTTCAGCATCAACGTGCCTTTGTCATTGTTGTTAAATAACGGTGGTTCATGTGTTGAGGTTCAGGTCTTTGTCGCCTGTCTGACAGTGAGACTTTTGTTTAGTTTCATTTTGTCATTGTTGTGTATCCGTCACAGGGTTACACACACACACACACCCACACACCATTCTTGCATGATTGATATCCATCTTTCAGTCTATCTTTTATTTCTCCTGCTATCTGTGTGTGTGCGTGTGGGTGCACGCAATCTTTGACACTGCTTTCAAAGCTGACGTGTCAAGCCGGAGTCCTGTGTTGTCGTGATAAAAGCTAAGCTACGCACCGGCAAACCTAACACATCGGATCATACGGCCCCTTCCCCCGAACAGCGTTTTCAGTGCAACGTTGTGTGTGTTTTTGTTTCGGGTTTGAACGTTTCGCCGCCGAAGCTCCTTGAGAGGTACGGCGGGATGACATCATCCTACACAACGGAGCCACGTGTCACCTTGTTCTGTTTGTCCCTCTTATCCCCCTGTAGTTAACGGCATGCGTCCACGGCTCGGCTTCCATGCTGTTCCCCATGTACTGGCAACACATTTACATCCCTGTGCTGCCTCCGCATCTGCTGGACTACTGCTGGTAAGACTGCACTACTGGACACACACACACACACACACACACACACACACACACAGTTTTGCCCAGTAATTAAGTGGGTGATATACAGTACTGTGCAAAAGTCTTAGGCACATGAATGGTCAACAAAGGCCATTTATTTGTGTAGTAGATGTTTTAATTAAAAAACATATATTTAATATATATATAAATACATGAATATAATATATTAAGGAATACATATATTCATATATATTCATTAATATATGTATGTGTATATGTATACATTTATATATATATTTCTTCAAATTAACACTTACTATCCAAATAAATGACTTCAGTTTGACTATCAGGTACCTAAGACCTTTGCACAGTACTGTATATTTAATTCCTTTAGCCGGTCAGGGCAATGTTTGTGTCTTTGTCACCGGTGGATTTCGTTACAACTGAGGGTGTTAAGGTTTTGTGATTTCAGTCAAAATCATTGTGACAATTCTGCAAGTTGAATTCCATTGATTTTTTGTTTGATAGTCATAGAAAGAAAGTTGCAAAAAGTTGGAGGAATTCGGACGTGACGTCATCATCATTTTAGAACTAGCCCGACATGCCAATAAATCAGCTCAATCTACTTTTTTTGTTTCATCAAATTCCTGCCATCTTGGATCAATAAATGGGATCATGTGCGGTGCGCTATCCTGATATGAAAAGAAAGACTAGACAGGAGCATCGTTTAATATGGCAAACTTAGCAGTTGACTTTTCTGGTACAAGGAGACTGCCACCTTTGACTACTTTGCCATTGCAACTCATTCAACTTCTGTTAACAGAAGCCAATTATTTCAAAGTATTTGTTACACACATTTTGACAATTGTGGTTGTATCCAGAACTTAAGCTAATGGTTCCAAGTCGGCGCCAGAATATGGCACCAGCAGTGGAATAAGATTTATATACATTAGTCGTAGTAGAACATTATTGTCATATAAATGTACTGTAATGTTTTCCCTGCATCAGATAATCAAACGTCTAGCGAATTACATTAGGACCCCCTAAACAGAGTTAGCAATGTCTATTACTGTGCCGTGTGTTTGTGCGTGTCTGTTTGTGCTCGTTTGTGTGTGTGTGTGTGTGTGTGTGTGTGTGTGTGTGTGTGTGCACGTGTGTGTGCATGTGCGCTTGCGTGTGCGCTTGCGTGTGCGCGCTTGCGTATCCGTGTGTGTGTGTCTGTGCGCATGTGTGTGTGTGTGTGTGTGTGTGTGTGTGTATGTACATGAAAGGGAGCAGTTATAGTATTGTGACAGACTACCAGCTGTGTAGTTGAGAGAAAGAACAGAACTTATTAACTGGCTAACCTGATTGAGGCAGTGGCCACAGAACAGAAGAGGCCACCCCTCATCACCCCCCCCCCCACACACACACAAACACACACACACTCCCATCCTTGCCAAGCCTGGGGCTCGGTGCTGTTCCCCAGTCAGAGTAATCAGGTTGGCCTGGTTGAGAGTGGGCGGCGGTGGTTTCGGGGAAGTGTGTGAGGCGTTAATGATGTTAGACGGTGCAGGCATGTCCTCCCTCACACTCCCCACCGCCAGCTGATTGGCTTACAGGACAGCTCTAAGGCTTGGCATTGGATTTCTGGTAAATGCTGTATGTCTCGTTGCAGACTAGTTGTTAATAGTAGGAATTGAACAAGGGTATGGAAATGCTGTTCTATAATAACCCTACCTGAAGTAGAGGGTTTCCTTAAAGCCATAGTGACGTCACTAGAAAATATCTTTTTGATTTTGTTAATCTTTTTATTTACAGGTTAGTAATTTAGCAGGTGCTCCTATCCAGAGCATTCATTTAAGATGACTATTTAGTTGAGACAACAACATCTCACATTGAATGTTCAATTGTAGTCTGTGCTAGTAGTCAAAATAAACATTTTTTTTTTACCAGTCATTACGGTACATAATTATATCCTGACTCATCATATTTTCAAATTCTTTTCTCCGTAGTGCCCCGATGCCATATCTGGTGGGAGTTCATTTCAGTCTTCTGGAGGTACATCAATCACACACACATCATATTAAATCACAATCTTTCCCACTGTATATTATTGAAATGATGATTTGGTTATTCAATCTTTTGCATCTTTTCATATCTGCTATTTAAATGTATTTGTCGCTGTGGAGTAGATGTGTGCAGTCTGCATGTGTGATCAAACAGCTGTGATTGCAGCTGTGAGAATGAATTAAACTGTTAAATTCTCCACACTATTTGGAATTTTAATGATGCAATATTTACTTTGACGCATCCAACACTGGGAACAAAATCAAAAAGAGTATTGACAATGTTTTCTCCTCTTCTGTCATTTTGCCTGTGTTGTGGCTGCTCACTGAAACATTCAGGAATATAAAAGCAGAGAGAGACACGAGAGGAAGAGATAGAGAGGAGAGTTTTCACAAACAAAAGGCTTTTGTGCTTCATTATTGAAAGCTGGTGTGTTGGTCGGGGACCATCACTGTGTGTGTGTGGTGTGTGTGTGTGCGTGCGTGCGTGCCATCCTGTTCCAGTGACAGACCTTATCTCCTGCGTAATTATACCAGATCAGCAGACACAAATGTGTGTGTATTACTTGTGTGCGTGTTTGAGAAAGAGCCTCCGTATACCAGACTATCACAGACAGAAGTGTCCAGCAAACCCCCCCCCCATCAGGGAGCCCCCTATCAGGATAACTCAGCCCAGCAGACTATTACAAAATATTAGCCAACTTTTGAATGGAATGTATGCAATGGGCTGGTATTCATTTTGGATTTTTTGATGAGTGTAGTGTAAATGTTCCTTGTCAGTAAGTCTTTCAACTGGTACACTCAACAAGGAGTGTTTATGAAACCCGTGTGTGTGACGACAGTATAATGACCTGGGTGTTATCAAACGATATAATCGTTTCCATTAAAAACACTGAGCTCACTAAATATTATCTACATTTAGATTGTTAGGCCAGGTAGGCATAATTGACATCTCTTTTATATCTATCAGAAAGGGAAACTCTATTTAAAAAAAAAAATACAAAAATAAAAATTGATCCTTTTTTGTGCGTTGTGTCATGGTTGATGTTGCATGCTGAGGAGTGGTGTGTGTGGCTTATCACTTGTGTGTCTCTTTAGAGAGTGGCTCAATACCTGTGTGTCTCTGTAGAGAGTGGCTCATCACCTGTGTGTCTCTGTAGAGAGTGGCTCATCACCTGTGTGTCTCTGTAGAGAGTGGCTCATCACCTGTGTGTCTCTGTAGAGAGTGCGTAGCAGATCACTAGAGGACGTGGTGATTCTGAATGTGGACACAAACACACTGGAGAGCACACAGGATGACTTGCAGAACCTTCCCAGCGAAGTGGTGAGTACACACACACACTTCACCTCACACACACACATTTCCTCACACACTGGTCATGCTGCACTCATTTGAAATGGTCTATTTGAAAACATAAACAGCATATATGTCATTCGGCTGGTAGCCTAGCGGTCATAGCGTCTGACCATACCAAAAGATTGCTACGTTGAATCGCTGAGCGAGGCGGTTTTATATACATTACTGTGTGACATTTCTTTTGCCCTCTTACAAAAGATGCCAATTACTTTTTGGACAGCGCAAACAATTCTGGTTGTCTTTATTATATTACTCTTCATGTACACTACAGTTCAAAAGTTTGGGGTCACTTAGAAATGTCCTTGTTTTCCATGAAAACATACACACATGAAACATACATTGACATTAGAAATAATGATTTTTAACTGAAAAAATAATTGTGTCCTTCAAACTTTACTTTTGTTGAAGAAACCTCAATTTTCACTATTTACAGCCTTGTAGACCTTGGGCAATCTAGTTGACAGTTTGTTGAGGTAATCTGACATTTCACCCCATGCTTCCTTAAGCACCTCCCACAAGTTGGATTAGCTTGATGGGCACGTCTTATGTACCATACGGTAAAGCTGCTCCCACAACAGCTCAATAGGGTTGAGATCTGGTGACTGTGCTGGCCTCTCCATTATAGACCGAATACCAGCTGACTGCTTCTTCCCTAAATAGTTCTTACATAGTTTGGACCTGTGCTCTGGGTCATTGTCTTGTTGTAGGAGGAAACTGGTTCCAATCAAGCACCATCCACAGGGTATGGCATGGTGTTGCAAAATGGAGAGATAGTGTTCCTTCTTCAAGATCCCTTTTACCCTGTGCGACGTTCCCACTTTACCATGACCAAAGCATCCTGAGACCATCACATTGCGTCCACCATGCTTGACAGATGGCATCAAGCAGTCCTCCAGCATCTTTTCATTTGGTCTGTGTCTCACAAATGTTCTTCCTTGTGATCCGAACACCTCAAACTTTTATCTGTCCATAACACTTTTTTCCAGTCTTCCTCTGTCCAGTGACTGTGTTCTTTTGCTCATATTAATCTTTCCTTTATAATGGCCAGTCTGAGATATGTCGTTTTCTTTGTAACTCTGTCTAGAAGACCAGCATCCCAGAGTCGCCTCTTCACTGTTGACACTGAGACTGGTGTTTGGTGGGTACTATTTAATGAAGCTGCCAGTTGAGGACCTGTGAGGCATCTGTTTCTTAAACTAGACACTAATGTATTTGTCCTCATGCTCAGTTGTGCACTGCGGCCTCCCACTCCTCTTTCTATTCTAGTTAGAGCCACTTTGCCCTGTTCTGTACAGGGAGTAGTACACAGCTCTTCTGGCCATTTTGAGCCTGTAATAGAACCCACAAACACTGATGCTGAAGATACTCAACTAGACTAAAGGAGGTTTTATTGCTTCTTTAATCAAGCACAACAGTTTTCAGCTGTGCAAACATAATTGCAAAAGGGTTTTCTAATTATCAATTAGCCTTTTAAAATGATTAAAACTTGGATTAGCCTTTTTAATTAGCCTTTTAAAAATCCAAAACTTGGATTAGCAAACAAGTTTATCAGTGAAAACAAGGACATTTTTAAGTGACCCCATACTTTTGAATAGTGGTGTATGGTATACACATATTGTAATATTATATATGCAAGTGATTTAAATGTTTTAGGACAGATATTTTGACAAGGTAACAGATAGCTCCCGATTCTCCACACACTGAGGCTGCCCATGATAGCTGACACAGGGCAACAACTTGCTAGCTGTTCTGTCCTTGACTTTGTTAGCCTGCAATCCGAAGGACACGTACTGTCAGCCTGAACATGGCTAAGACACATACACAAGCACTGCAAGCTTGAATTGATAGCAGAGGCTGTTAAAGCCTTATATGACACATGCTGAAAATGCAAGCTCTGTTCGTCATCCATCAGATCTATGGAAACATCTCTTCCCTTCATCTCCCTCTATCTCTCCTTCCATCTCTCTTTCTAGTTCCTGCTCATATCCCTCTGTTCTAATCATTATTCCTCAAAGGCTGCTTTTCTGCCTGCCTAGTGGCCCGTCTCTGGGAACAACAGAGCGAAAAAAACTGCGGGTTTGAGAAAGGGACGGAGGGAGAGGAGGAGGAATAAAGACTGTGGGTTTGAGAAGCAGAGAAAAAGGAAGAGAAGAAGGGGGCCAATTATCAGTGGTGTCTCTGCAGCCACCTGCCAGTTCTGTCTCTTTAATTAATGTAGTGCTGACACCGGTCAGTGCAACAGGAAACCAGGTCCTCCCGCACGCAGACACAGAAACACACCCAAGAGCCTGTTTGTTTTTCCCTCTCTAGGGGGGATTTAATACTCTTGTTGTATGTGTCTGTGCTTGTGCGCGTGTGACTTAATCCGTCCTATAGCACTGTACACACACACACACACACACACACACACACACACACATTCACATTCACACAAAAGATCTTTATTGCACCTATACCTCCACTATCTGACAGCAACAGCTTATCTCTCCCTCCCTCACTGTCTTTCTCCCATCCTGACTCTCTCTGTCCCTCTCTGTGTCTCTCTCTCTCTGTCTCACTCTCCCTCCCTCACTGTCTTTCTCCCATCCTGACTCTCTCTGTCCCTCTCTGTGTCTCTCTCTGTCTCTCTCTCTGTCTCACTCTCCCTCCCTCACTGTCTTTCTCCCATCCTGACTCTCTCTGTCCCTCTCTGTGTCTCTCTCTCCCTCCCTCTCTGTCTCTCTCTCTGTCTCACTCTCCCTCCCTCACTGTTTTTCTCCCATCCTGACTCTCTCTGTCTCACTTTCCCTCCCTCACTGTTTTCCTCCCATCCTGACTCTCTCTGTCTCACTCTCCCTCCCTCACTGTTTTTCTCCCATCCTGACTCTCTCTGTCTCACTCTCCCTCCCTCACTGTTTTTCTCCCATCCTGACTCTCTCATCCTCACTCTCCCTCCCTCACTGTTTTCCTCCAATCCTGACTCTCTCTGTCTCTCTCCTCTCTGCCTCACTGTTTTCCTCCCATCCTGACTCCCTCTGTCTCTCTCCTCTCTCCCTCACTGTTTTTCTCCCATCCTGACTCTCTCTGTCTCTTTCCTCTCTGCCTCGGGACTCCACTCCTAAATTAAACGGCAAACTGAGTTTGTCATAAAAGGGAGCTGGCTCTTTTGAATCCGACAGGCAGCAGAGAAAGGCCTTTGTCTTTGTCGTCTGTTAAATTAAGTTGCGGCTTTGATCCCGGAGCTCGCCATTTCCCTCCGACTAATCACGGAACACACACTTCACATCACCGCGAATTACACCACCTGAAACAAGACTTGTCACCCGCTACTGTGGTAGCATCATATATTTATCGCAGCAAATTGGTTTTATTTTTCTCACTCCTGACACCTCGTCGCTAGGGGTGACGTAGATGAATTGGGAAAAGTGCAGGTACTAATTGCGCGGAATTCCAGGTCCCTTGTTGGTTTGCTCGTTAGTTGTGATGACACTCCACGTGGCATAAGATATTTGTGTTTCCACACAATGGGATGGTTGAGAGGCGTTGCTCAGTTCGTCAGAACCCACGGCAGGGGAACCGAAGGTCTCATTAAAGCTGTCACTTTTCATCTCAGGATGAGACACTGTTGACTGACTGTTTGAGATTGATCATATTTGACTTTTATTACAAACATAATAAAAGTCAATATATTATTGTTCTATATCACTTTATAGAACTGTAGTTACATCTGTAGCTGATGTAATGATTTATAGAAACTCTTGATTTTCCTGTTCTTGCTTGTTTGTACAGTTTCTTTCTGATGAATTGGGGACTGCAGGGACAGTATATCTTATACTTATCAAAGAAATTTGCATTTATGAGCAGAATGATCGTAATTAATTTGGAGCTGTTTATGAGTACAGGGCTGATATCCGGTATGTGCTTTCACCTCAGTTGAAACAACAGAGTTTTCAGTTCTTTCTAGTCTATAAAAATAAGTTTAATGAAATAGAACCAGGGGGCTAGTTTGGTTGGTTGCGTAAAGTGTTTTAGTAAAGAAAATCCATGTTTCTCCGATACTGATTGAAGGCATAGCTGTCCTTGATGGTGCATGTATCTAATTGCAACTGTGTGCATCTGGTGCACATTAGAGCTTTGGCTGACCATTGGCCCCCCTCTGAAATGGTCAGGGGTCACAGACGTCCTGCATTACTTGGCCCGCTTCCAGACAGGACATTATAGCTGCCCCCTCCTTAATGGTCTTTTCCCCCAATTTCACACATAATTTTTAAGATTTATTGACTATTTCAAATGCTACCACGCCAGTAGCACTTCCGCTTGGCCGAAAAACCAACAGGATTTCCAAATAGAAAGAATAACTGGTAAAAGGGCGGAAGAAAAGGATGTATGCAATCTTCTTCAAATTATTTCCGATGTTTGTTTTTATTGGAAACATCAGATGTGACAGATTTGAAGGTCCTGTGTTAACTGTGTTTATGTTCATTATTTTTCCTGTTAAACGCACTGGAATGTTCACTTAGGAAATATAGTGTATGTGTAGTATTTCACACAGATAAACTTTCGCTTTTGAGAGTTGTGAAGGCAGTTTCTAATATATGCTATTGTCTCTTTTCCTGGTAAGTTTGTTTAATTAAATTGTTTTAATTAAAGAAAAAAGATAATGCAACAGATACATTACTGCACTGAATATTAAACATTTTTAGAAAGGTATTACGAATAAATATTTTCATTGAACGAGTATTGAACGTGCATAGATATAACATGCACTTTATAATACAAATAAATTCATACTTTCATTTGAATTATATGATTGGGCTATTGAGCACATTTTTAAATTGAAGGAAATTATTATATAATGTTCAGTTTTAATATTGTAATGCTTTTTAATTTTAAAATACTGCTTATAATTTCTTTATTTTTATGTTTTTATATATATATATATTTTTTTTTTTTTACAAATTGCTCATGGTTATATTTTAGTTACTGGCACTGGTTTGAGTTGAATTACTTTTTTTGTGGTGTTGCTCTTAAAAGGCTAAGGTTCTTCAACTCTGGAAAGTTCCAGTAGGCTTTGCTACTAATCCAGGTTTCTGAGATCTTTATTCAAATCAAAGTACCAAAAGTCTACAGAATAAAGAATGTGCAATATGAACCACTGTGCTTTCACTAAAGATCAAGGTGATTTTATTCTTTCTTTCTTTCATTGTGTTTTTGAATTATTTTGCAGACTTCTCCCACACAAGTGTTTTCCTGATCCAGTTATAATTGGGTTGTGGTGTAGTTCGCTTGTTTACTGTGCTAGTCATTAAAAGTATCCAAGAATAGCAAATTAGGCAGCCATTAATTCTGAAAACAAACAATGTGTGACTGAATCCCACTTTTATTTGATCCTGTAGACTTAATATCAAAACCTATGACTGGAGGATTTAAAAAAAAAAATGTATTATTCTTTTTGTGTGTTTTACACATTCAAAGTAAGATACAGTATGTGAGAACGTCTTTATTTTCAGACGCACTTCTTTCAGATGGCAGTGTAATTCCCTCTGTTCTCTGTCTCCACTTGCTGCTTTGTTGACACGCTGTTTCCTACTTTTTTACCCTTCCTATATTTGATCGTCTGTGTTCCCAATCAAGGAGGGGAATTTACCCAGTGCACACCTACTTGTTGTATTTTAAGAATGTGGTTGTAAGTTAACATATGAAGTAGAGAAAGAGTGTGTGTGTGTGTGTGTGTGTGTGGGTGTGTGTGTGTGTGTGTGTGTCTCCAGAGATTACCTGGCACAGTTAATCAAACAACACAGCTTTAATTGGGAGTTCAGCTTCCAACGTTCATAGAAAACAACATCATCAGCAGCCAACGCAGCCACACACACTCATGTTTACTTAGCTATGTAAATGGGGACACCAAAGTTGACTGTCCTTAAAAAAAAAATACACGTTTACTAATCCTAACCCTAAACTTAACCTTAACCTCATTAATATTTACTCCTAAACTTTACCTAACCCTAATGCCTGTGCCTAACTGGTAATGCCTAACCCAAATTCCAACCCTACATCAAATTATAACTTTTTCCCTACATCTGTTACTTACAGTATGCAGAAAAATTGCCTTTTTCAGAATGGGGACCTTTAAAAAGTTATTCGATATTTACAGAACTTTTTGTCCCCATAATATAGTTAGGTTAGAAATACAGACACACACACACACACAGACAAAACAAAAGAAATACTGACATATTGTGCACACAGAGGAATGTGGTCTCGTGTCTCACTTATGGTCACTTGATTCATGCGGACAGTGAATGATCATTACTCAAAACACCAAGGTGATTTAAATCAGGAGAAAGATTTCACTTACTTACGTGTTCTGCTTTGTCCTCAGTATGCGTCAGCCACAGCTGGTCTGTACTGCATAGTGAGTAAGGCCAGGTGGGTTTCACCTCACCAACTCATTTCCACTGTGAAATAGCTCCAGCACTTCCCCAACTATAAGGTACCTAGTATTCCTCTGTGATTGGCTTGTACATGAAAAGCAGCTCGGTAATGTGCTTTTCCCTTCTGGCTTGTTCTCTTCTTATTAATGACGCCTAATGAGGTAAAGGAAGGTTAACACCAGGTAACGGCTTTCGATTACTGTCTGATGATGGTGACCATTCATATCATGTTTCGATTTGCATCGGGCCGCGTTCATGTGCCACTTACACCGCTTGTTTAATTGGGTCTTGGAGTTTTGGGAATTTTCTCTCAATGGGTGTTCTCGCTCTCAATATCTCAGTGTCAGTGTTTAGGTCTATTCTCTATTAGAAGCCAGACTCAGGACGCGCCAGAGACCAGTGTGTTAGCGTTTGAACTAAAGATGACATTTAGATATGTTTAATTATGTATGCAAAACTCCCAGCTCATCCTGGAGCCTGCTGTACAGGGTCAGTCTGACAAAGTAAGCCCATTCCAGGGAGTAGCATCCGCCATGAGCTATATGCCTATTAATTCAGATGAACACACACACAGACACACATACGAAAGCATAGACACACATTATCTGTTTGATGTGCTTATTTCACTACAGGTAGTAAAATAGTGATGGATCTATAATCCGGCTCATATGCGTTGTAAGTAACAGTCTTTGTTTGTGTCCCTGTCAGACTTCTAGCTACCCAGCTCAACAGCAGGAGGGACAGTGCAGGAGATATATATATATATATATATATATGTATATAATTTTTTTAACCTGGAACAAAATCCCCTTGTCTTTGCTGTCATCAGGCATACCCTGATGCAGGCATACCCTGATGCTTGGAAATAAGGAGGCAGTAACTCTATAATGTGTTGGTGTTTTGGGATTTTTATCTTGTGTATTACTGTTTTTTTGTACTCCGTCATAGTTGTGGAATCACTAAAATGCTAACGATCCGATCTTAGTTGTAACCCATGACAACAATTGAACTAAGGTGACATCTCTTAACGACTTCCCTCCTGTCCTGTAACTGATTTTAGAAGATCAAATGTATATTTGATTCTGAGGTGATTAATGGAATCTACAGCCTGATTATAAACTTTACGGTGCTTAACGATAGATTCAATGTCTTATTGATTGTTGTTACCCATAAATCAGTAACTGCCCTTCATTATAAGTCTTAACGTGATCCCTGTGCTTAAAATTCTACACATGACAGAGGGGCATTGTATGTATGTGTGTATGTATGTATGTATGTATATATGTATGTATGTATGTATGGGGGACAGAGTGGTATGTATCAAATCAAAATGAGGTACCTTTTTTTACACTTTTTTACTTTGTAGAATTTTCTTTTTATTTTGACATTATGCACTGTTTTGTGAAGATTATTCAACAATGCAGAAATAACGAAAATCCCAATTGAAACCATTTCCATCCCACATAGTAACGCAGCGTGTGAAAGTGGCAGTTTTAACAGACGCTGTTATCCAGAGCATCTTAAAGTAGTTAGCGCATGCATTTTCCATACTCGCCCCTTGTGGGAATCGAACCTAAAACCCAGCTGTCGTATGCATCGTCCTCTCCAAACTGAATCTATCGTTCTTGAATAACATTGATGGTTCATTTTATACACTAGAAATTGTTGTTTAAATAATTCAGGAACCTAAGGGTATGTATAGTTTTATATTGAGTAATTTGTAAAAGACATTTTTTATTTAAAGTTTGAAATATGAGCGTGGTACGTTTTGTGTGTGCCTGAAATGTACACATACACACGGACAAATAATTGTCCGTGCACTCATATTTCTGCATGAGTATATGTGTACAATTCGAGCTCCAGCACATCAAAAGAAAACGCTAGATTTTCATATTTCTTTTTTCTTTGTAGTTCTTTAATTGCATCCCCACGGCTTTCTTTCCCTGGACAGAATCCTAACAAAACATATTTTTTAGTGAGAATGGAAAACTCCAACTTTCCACCACAGCAACAGTGTCAGGGTCATTTTTACATGCACCGGTGCTAATTTAGTAGTTATATTGATTATTTTCGGTCATCGCTGCTGGGGTTTTGCTCCTTTTTTCCATGCTTGCAGCAGTCATTGAAATGCTTAATTATACTTTGGCAATTAACACTCACCTTTTTCTTTGCCTTTTCTGTACAGACATTCACCATGTCGAAAATATTATTGGCTTTCGATAAAGAAGCAAACAGTGTATGTATGTATGTTCCACGCTTGTCTGGAGGTGAAATGCTCATGACAGTATCTCTACCTTTTGCCAGTATGAAAAGTGATGTTGTGCTGTGAGACGTTAGCTCCTGCGTTTACAGGACGTAGCAGGTCTACCGGCCCAAGCATCTTCCTCCCCAATGGCTGTGCTGGGTCCTCTGTGCCTCGTTATGGTCATGAAATTTGGCCTTGTTTCTTGGTCTGATGTTGCCATACTTGTGACAACGCTTTATGGTACCCATATCCACTGCTAATTAGTTGGGACCGGAGTATTTTGATATTAAAACATTAAAAATCATGTGTTATTGACCAAACCTAATAAAACCTCCCTGTTGGCTAATAATAAAGACGTTGATAAAGAGCATGTTACACAAGACATTAATGAGTGTTCTCAGTATGGAATTGATAAGGACATGGTACCTTTAAAATGTGGTCTTTAATCTGAATTTCTTCAGAAATCCCCTCATTGGACAAAAAGTGCACACCTGCCCTCCTATCCAAGGCCATTTAAATACATTAAAGGGAAGGTCCAATGATATACACTTTACAGTGGGATTTTTTCTCAGTTTCTCTAGATCAGGGGTGTCCAAACAGTTCCACGGAGGGCCGAGTGTCTGCAGGTTTTCGATCTCACCTTGTACTTGATTGACTAATTAGGTTACTAATTGGTTAGTTTCTACCCTCACCTGGTTGTTTAGGTGTGAACTGGGAACCAATTTATAGGAAAAACCAAAAACCCGCAGGCACTCGGACCTCCGTGGAACTGTTTGGACACCCCTGCTCTAGATAATTGACTTATCCAATGTGTTTCAGACATAACGACATATGGAGAGAAAAAAGAGAATTAAATTGCTTGATAGACCATGTTTTGGCTATGTTAAACAATGAATTGTGGTGTTAGTTAGTAGACATTTGAATGAAATAAATATATAAAATGTGTTTATTAATAAGCAAAGGTCAGATTTCTTTTTTTTAATACAAGCCGTGTATGAGGCCCGGAATTTGATGGTCCTTGGCACAAAAACATTTGAGAATGGCTGGCCTGTGCTATAAAACCTGTTTGTATATAGTATGAGATCATTGATAAAACACTTTACCTTTCAAAATACATTGAAGCGGTTCTGGCGGCTCGTGTAGGCCCAACACCTTACTGAGACACTGTATGTTGTTTTTTCCTTTGTCACCCACCTGTATATGAAGCAAAAGTTTCATCCACCTTTTAGATATGAAAACATCTGAATACATTTCTGTCATCTCAACCATCTGTCTATACAAATCAAATAATTATTTTGACATCATAGACTTTCACTTATGTAGTGCATACAGTAGATGTGTTTTAATTTCATCATATTTTCATGCTTACAGTGTGTGGGGAACCCTGATTCTGCGGAACATCCTGCCAGTTTAGATTCTTGCCTCATCCCCTCTGATGTGATAACTTATAGGTCCGAGTATCCGAACAGCATTGTACATTGTGACGATATCATCACTCAAAGCTTTGGCGCTTGACAGTTGCACGGCTTAGCTTCATAATTTGTCATTCATCTTCATTTCACTCTTTTCAGATTCCAGTGTAGATTAAATTGCCTTTGAAAGTTCAGCATGCTGCTGTGTCAGGTGGGATTGAATCCTGGGCCAAGTCAACATTTTTGTAAACAATTAGCAACTAAATCACCATATAGAGGATCTTTCCCCTAAGTTGTCATTATGTACAGTAAAACTACATGAAAGGTACAGAGACAGCCAGCCAGACCACTGGAACATGGAATTGTCAAGCATTTTATTTTTGTTTATAGGACATCATTGATAAAATAGACGTATGCCCCTCAGCGTTACAAATAATGTATCATTTCAAATATATGGAAGTATTTTCAAAGTTTGGTTGTGTTTATGCTAAATGTTGACTTGAATGTTGCATGTATGGCCTATATACTCAGAGGTGTGTCAAATTTCTAGTCCCAGGCAGCATACAACAGATCTGTTCCTTGTGTAACTTGCTTTGAAAACGGTCATGTGAAAAATTAAGTACACCCCCTGGAACGTTTTTTATTGTTGTTTTTCATTCCCACCATATTCATTGATAATGTCTACCCAGTTTAACAAAAATGTTTTACTTTGAAACCATTTATGCAATTGAAATTGACAGAAATGCAATTTCCTTATGTGAAAAAAGTTAGTACACCCCTACCTTTACATCACATAAAATGACTAACTTTTTAATAAGGTGCAACAAGACTGATACAAATGATTAAAAATAAATTAAAAGTAACTTGGGAGTGTCCAGCTTTCCATAAAGATTAGGAACTTGGTCTGGTTTGGTCTTAACCATATGGGTGTGTGGTAGTACATCACCAAGTTCAAAAGACCTATCTGAGGCCCTCAGAAAAAAGATTGTTGATGCCCAAAAGTCTAGGAGGTGTTACAAATGAATTTCTAAGTTATTTGAAGTACATCATCCCTTCAGACGGATTCTACAAATGGAGAAAATTCCCAACCAATGGCAGTCTACATAGGACAGGTTGTCCTAACTAATGCAGGCCAAGAACTGACTAAAAGATTCTCATAGAAGCCTTCTCAGAGCCCCAAGATAACATCAGTGGATCAACATGCCTTTCATGCCACAATCAATGTCAAAGTGCATGGGTCAGTTGTTAGAAAGAGACTGCATAAACTTTGCGTACATTTCAGGTCAGAAAAAAAGAAGCCTTTGCTCTCCAAAAATGAATATCAAGACACAACTGACTTTTTCCAGACGAAAAATATGCTCTGGACAGATGAGTTGAAAGTGGAGTTGTTATTCCACAATGCCAGATGCCTTGTTTGACGATAAGGAAACACAAGGTTCTTCTGCCTTTCAACAGAAGAACCTCATACCACCCTTAAAGCATAGGGGCGGTGGCATTATGGTTTGGGGTCGCTTTGCTGCCTCAGGGCCTAGCCAACTTGACATCATTGGGTCAACCATGCATTCCATATTGTATCAGAGCATTTCTGAGGAGAATGTGAGGCCATCTGTCAAAAAGCTTCAGCTGAACTGTATATGGCTCTTGCAACCGGACAATGATCTAAAACTCACAAGGAAAAATACAACAGAATGGCTCAAATAGAAGAAAGGGATGGTTATGGAATGGCAAAGTCAAAGCCCAGATCAAAATCCTAAAGTCTAAATGTTGTGGAGGGGGACTAGAAGCGGTTCATTCACTGGTGTTGAAGTGAAAATTGCATACAGTGGCTCTCAAAAGAATTTACTCCCCTGGACGTTTCCAAATTCAAAATGGTTTGAATTAGTTTATATTTCATAATTTTTTTGTTTTGAGTTTTTGAAACTGATCAATATAAAAAAGTGCATAATGTCCATAATAATCCCCATAGCATGATACTGCCTCCACCATGCTTCATGTTAAGGTAGCCCCAAAGATAGCTTTTAGCTTAGCTCTATTTTAATCTCATCACATAGAATCTTCTTCCATTAGGATTCGGGGTCCCCCACATCCCTGTTGGCAAACCCCACATCCCTTCTGACCAAATACCCTCACAATTGTGCCATTTTCTATACATTTCTTAATAATGGACTTGCTCTGAGGTATATTCAGTGCCTTGGAAATTTGGATTTTCTTTGAATACTTTTGTGTTCATGATTATTTTATTAGGAATTGTATGAACCACTTGTGGGACCTCCCAAAGACAGGTGTTTTAACCTGAAATCTTTTGAAACACCTTAATCGCGCATAGCTGGACTCCATTCAACTAATTATGTGACTTCTAAAGACAGTTGGTTGCTACACAACTCATTCAGATGCATCATATCAAAGTGGATGAATATGTCTGTAATAAATTTTTTTCTGTTTTATATTCAAACATTAAAAATAATTAGCTGATTTTATTATTCACTTTGATAATATGCATTTTTTTAACCTGATCTGTAGCAAATACTCCGGATTAAAACCATGCTGATTTCATGTTAGGGTGAAAAGGTTTGTCCAAATATGTATAAAAAAAGACTCCTTTTCATGGGGTGTGCTTACTTTTTCAGATGACTGTACAATTTTGTTATGGTCAACCATTAGGTTATTAAGGATTTGTCAGTAATATTATGCGTGTCAAATGGAAATGATTTCAATGAATTTCTTAAATTAATACATTTTCAGCGCTCAGCTAAAAAATATCATTTGAGGCATGTGCTTTGTATAGCATTCTATGTTTCTTCACAGTTGTGATATGTCAGCCTGTGCATATTTGCCATCTCCACCGGGAGAGGATCTCCAACTCAATCCGATGAACCGTTAGATTGATGTTACATGACGTGTGTTGTGCGTGGAACCATCCCGGCACGTGGCCGAGACACCATGATTCAATGACTCTCCCATCTATGGTAGCTAGTCTCATCTTTCACTTGGAGACAGTGATCACCACTGCACCTGCTAATTATCATCTCCAGCTGCTGAGGTAAATGGAGATCTGTTCTGGTCTGACCTGTGACCCCATGCTCTTTGCGCCAGCCACTTCAGTCCTTGTTATGGGGAGGCTGGGCCGCGGTATAATGAGCCCCTGCGTCTGCCGCTCCTCGGACGAGTGAGCCTTTCATCCAGAGCCATCTTTCCTTGATGTAAATTGAAAAGATCACAGCTACGGGGAAAAGACATATACGGGAAAGGCCTCTCTGCATAGATTATGACCATCATAATTCAACAGTTTTTCTTTTCTTTTCCCCTTGCTTTCCTTAGTCTCCCTCTCCCTGACTTTGACTCTCCCTCTGTCTTTCTCTTCCCACTGCTCTCTCTCTCCCACTGTCCCACTCTCTCCCACTGCCCCCCCACTCTTTCTTCCCATATTTCCTATCCTTTCTCCAATCTTCTGCTCTCCCTCTCTTTACGTCTCAGCCTCTCTCTCTTTCTAAAATGCTATAGTTAATTGGACCCATTGGGGGAGTCAGTCCCTTTGATCTGCTCATCGTCTGTATGACTTTACAGTAAAAAATGTCACCGCCAAATAGGGTTATCACCTGTAGAGCAGGGCCTCTATGTGATGCCTGCTCGCATCTCGTTAGCCACCCTCACACTATAATAGCTAATTAGTCTGACAGAACCCATTACTGCTGCAGCATGCCTGATGAGATGCTAGCGCACTAGCCTCCTGTGTCGCACACACAATTATTCATTAAAATGTTTGTTTGTTATTTCTATGCAGCGATTGTCATCTGTGATTATTTAGGTGTTTTTCAAAAAATTTGAACGCAGACAGTTTATAAACCAACATAAATTCCCTTCTCCCAACAAACCAAGACACCTTTTTAAATTTGAGCTTGTCACAAAAACAAGCTCATTCTAATTGTGTTCTGAAATGGAACAGAACATCTCTGTGTCCCTCCCCCTCATTAAAAAGTGTTTGTAATCTTTCTCCTCTAAATGGTGATTTTAAGAACTCTGCAAGCAGCGGAATCAACTGTCTGGCGGTCTTCTGGGTATCAGCACTCTCCTGGTAGACCGACTGACATTCTGCTGTCTTTGATTCACGCGCCGAAAACAGACCTTTAATGATTTTGCAGTGCGAGAGGAGAAGGGGAAAAAAGGAAATCTGCAAAGGCACACAAACATGAAATATTAATTTCAGAAACAACTTTACATAAACATAAATGCATTAAGCAACAATGAGTGAGTGCGGAGATGGCAGTTGTTCGTTTAGAAATGATAAACTGCTGTTTGATGCCTGGGAGCGGAGAGTGTTGTCGGTTCTGTGTGGCAGCAGGCAGCAGGGACACTGCGGAGAGAGCGCCGGACCCAACCCTAGGGAAGGGTGAGCTGCAGGAGCTGAGCAGATCGTTTTGTCTTTGTCCCAGTTCCAGAGTGTCACTCCGTTCCTGTCCTCTCAGTGAGACGTTGTTAACACTGCTCCTCTTCCTTCTGGTTTCTAACTGCTGACTCAACTGCAGCCAGTGTTTGTT
>JACXGI010001793.1:69538-85318 GCA_016801175.1 Esox masquinongy
TGTGTGTGTGTGTGTGTGTGTGTGTGTGTGTGTGTGTGTGTGTGTGTGTGTGTGTGTGTGTGTGTGTGTGTGTGTGTGTGTGTGTGTGTGTGTGTGTGTGTGTGTGTGTGTGTGTGTGTGTGTGTGTGTGTGTGTGTGTGTGTGTGTGTGTGTGTAAACAGAATTGTTGAATGCTTGAGAAGGCATTATATTTTCCATCATGTAGCCCTACCTATCTTTCTGGTTTACATTGTAGTCATTATCCAAAGCAAATTACTGGAGCAGTGTGAGTTAAATGCTATTCTCAGGAACAAAATGACTTGTCAGCTTGGCCGGTCTGACCTGCTACCCTAATAAGTAACAAGTAACGCAGCATAACTTCAGATTGTGTAATATTTGATAGGAAAAAAATATGTTTTAATTTGATTGGCTAATGCAAACAAAATGGGCGGAGATCCTTAAAACTGGTCGGAGTTACAATCATAAACAATCATATACCTTATGTATCTATAGGTTCTTAGACTGTCTAACCTTTCAGGGAAAGTTTTAACAACATGGCTTAAACGCCAAGGGACATTGTATGTTTTATTATGTAGAAGCCCGAAAGGAAGATGTACGTTTCACATTTGAATTTTCCAGATTCACTTATCCAGAGTGACTTATGTTGGTGTACTATGGAGTCCTCTTTCACACGGACAGACAATCATACTTGTCTTCACATAAATGGTGAAGAGGCTCATGACAGCTTCCAAAGACCTGGGCGGCAGGGGGGGATCTTTTGTCCTTTTAAAATAAGCTGCTGCTCTCCTGCAGGTCTACTGTATGCTTCTCTATACTGTACAGAACCCTGAAGGTGCCAAAGTTCACCGCTCAGAGAGAAATGAATTTCAGCTCCTTCATGTCAAGAGACCTTTACAGAATTGTACGGGGAGCAGCAGCAACAGAAAATAGGAAACCTGCAGAGAGAAGTAGTAGGACCCCCCCTCCACGCACACACACACACCCTGCTCAATTAACAGAGCAGCAGGTGCTCTTTGCAGCAAAGAAGGGAGCGTTTCTTTTCCTTATTTTTTTGGATGACCTGTAAATGTGACACTTCACACCCAGAATGGTTCTCCCGTTCCATCTACCAATTTCACAGGTGTTAATTTAACTTTTCCCCTTCTCTTCACTCTCTCTCATCCCCCTCTCTCTACCCTTTCTCCATCCCCTTTCCTTCTTTCTTTCTTTCTTTCTTTCTCTCTACCAACCCTCCACCCCTGTTTCTCCATCTAATCTCTCTCTCTACCCTTACTCCACCCTCTTTCTCTCTACCAACCCTCCACCCCTGTTTCTCCATCTAATCTCTCTGCCCTCTCCATCTCTTCTTTCTCTCTCTGTACCCTTTCTCTATCCCGCTGCTCTACCCTCCCTCCACCACCCCCTCCTATCTCTACCTCCCTCTATTCTCTTTCTCTCTCTGTCTTTTCTCTTTTTTAGGTCCACTCTCTAAAGAGTAAGCTGAAGAAGCAGTCAACAGCAACAGGAAGCGGAGTAGCGAGGGCCTTCCTCAGGGCTCAGGCTGCTCTGTTTGGATCCTACCGCGATGCCCTGAGATACAAACCTGTAGGAACCTACCGCTAACTTTTACTCTTACATACCAACTTGTAAAAAACTGCAAATCTCTAAGATCCTACCCCTAACTTTTACCTAACCCTTACACTCTAATATATCCTTTAAGATCTTAATCCTTACCTAACCTTTACACTCTGACATAATCCTATAAGAGCTAACCCTAATCCTTACCTAAATTTTTACAGTTGTATATTATTCTTTAACAACCTAATACATACCTAACCTTTACACTCTGATTTAGAGGTTAGGGACAACTTGCAAACACTAAGCATTATCTTTCTAACCCTCAAAAGTTTATTTTCAGTCAGTTTGTGAAAGGAAAGGTGTTTTTAAACCTGGAGTGAAGGTAAAAAGTGTGTTTTGGGTTGAGTGAAGGTGGTCTTGTCTGAAACACTGACATGTCAGTACCTTTACAGGAGGGTCAGCACATCTCTTTTAGCCACCTCTCACTGTCTTCCTTTACCTCTCTGCTCTAAACCCCAGAACATTTCTCTCACTCTGCCTCTCAATACCAAGTTGCGCCAGTTGAGAGTTGAACAAACCATGTGGTGTTTGTCAAAGAGCAGAGCCTTTGTTCACAGTCTTTGAGGGTAATTGGCCTGTGTAGAACCTCGGACTGGGGATCTATAATTGATGCGTCTGTGTTGTCTGTCTGTATACGGACTGTATCATGTACACACTGCCTGACTCCCTTCAGACACCAAACATTTAAAGCGGAGTGAGCGAGCGAGGAGAGTGTTCGCTGGGACGTCCACTCACACATACAGTACCAACTCCTTAGTCCCCATAGGATCTGGATAAAAGCTTACAATACACACACACACACACACACACACAGAATATTCTCCCAAAGCAAAGGGGTAGTATGTGTGTGTGTGTGATGGAGGGGTTGTTTGTTGTTGGACCCTTGCTGAGCTGTAAATGAAACAGCTTGTTAGGAAAAGATAACGAGCTCAGAGTACATGTCTGTTAATCACACTGGTATCACTATTTAGGTGATTCTGTTTAGGACATATGAATAAGAACTTATACTTTGGAAAGGCTGGATGTGTAATGTTGTTTATGTGTGCATACTCTCTAAGCAGAATCACTATCTTACCTCAGTTATGATTGTTTGAAGTTTGAAAGCGACTGGTTTTGATGACATGGGGCACATATTGGCAAATACTTGACATAGTGCCCAATTTTGGTGACCTATTTTGGCTCGACAACACCACGTTTACAACCCTGGAATGTGTCTTTAAGTTCTCGTTGCTTTAATAGAAGTATAAATTCATCTTTGATGTAATATGTAGCATTAATAAGCCAACACTAAAAGAAGGTCAGTCTTGCCCTGTAGTGAACATCTAGTGTGTTCATAGCCTCAAACACTTGCCTGGTTCTCTACAACAATTCAAAAGTAACTGTAGAAAAATATACACATGCAAATTAGGTTAATTATGCGAAAACATGCATGTTGAACCACTGCAGGCTCCTTTTGATTGGCTGGGTAGGCATGTTGTCATCCAATGTCTGTAGCTCTCAGCTACATATAATGATGTAAGAGTGTGTAACAGGAAAGACAAAATTACCTTTTTACCAAGTTTTGTGGGGCTGAGAGAATACTATAGAAGAATACTATATGGACAACATCTTAACTTCCTCACCCTTTATCCGAGCTGTAATGTGACATTGGAAAAATAATCCACCACAGAATATAAAGCGTCAATATCTCTAAAGAGGATATGGCTCTACATGTGTGATTCTGATATCTCCTCCACTTCCTGTTCCTGGTCAGGGGGAACCAATTACATTCTGTGAAGAGAGCTTTGTGGCTCATCGTTCCAGCACCATGAGAAACTTCCTGGAGATGGCAGTCAACCTGCAGCTCTTCAAACAGGTAACCGTGTGTGTTTGTGGGTGTGTGTACGTACATGGGTGTGTTTGTGTGTACATGGGTGTGTGCGGCCTACTATTCCAGAACCATGAGATAATTCCTTCCTAATAAATAAGAAGCAATTGGGGCTATTTAAGCCTTTGTTTAAACTAAAAGCTTGTGCAATCCTCCCTCTTCAAACCAATCAACGACGCCTACACAATGAAATGCACTCAGGATAACTGACTTCTCTTGATTAGGAAACCTAAACTAGGGCTGTCACAATATCAGATTTTCACTACACGATAACAATATTATTGCGGTATCTTTAGAAAATATGAAGAAAAAAAATGCTATCGGTTAAATTCATCTTCAACTTTGTTTAATGTGTTTTTTTTCTCTTTTTTGGCAAGTTAATTACACTCAAATTATGAGTGCATGGAGGTGGAGAGAGTCTGTAATCATAACTGTACAAATAAAAAAATAAAAGTGTACAAAAAGAACAATTACACTTAATGGATAGTGAAAAGGCAACCAGTTGAACTGATAAACACAAGGCCTAACACCGAGAGGAGTTTTTAGAAAAATACGCAACATTTTCACCTAGTTGAATAGGCTACGAAAAGGCATTAATTCATGCGCTAGTGTATAGGTTTAGACTCATAGTTTAAGCACATGCATCGTTTGTCCATAAATAAGCTATGGAAAAACCAAGAGGAGTTTTTGTAAAAATACAACGTTCTTTTTTTCCATGTTAATAGGCTACAAAAACGGAGCGTCTTTGCGGATCTCTCCTGGGGTTTCTAGTGGGGCTAACGAGTTGATTTCAATGCCAGTGCATATGTCCAGTCTCCTTGTATAAGCACATGCAAAAAATACAACATGTAAAATACAAATTCAGTTTCGCCTGGTGAATACGATATTATCATATGTGTATATTAACATGATATAAGTATTTCATTTGGTAAATATCACGGTTATTGTCAATACCGGTATATCGTGACACCCCTAAACTATTAATAGTTTAACTGTCAAAAGCCCACACAGTCTTTAAAACATGCCTTTTCACCCCTTCTTAGTTAACCTGCCCTTGTTCTCCAGCACTGTGAAGTAACTAATTGTGAAGTTACTTTACTTATTGTGAAGTTACTTTACTTATCGTGAAGTTACTTTACTGCTCATAAAGTCCTGTAAAAAAGTATTTGTCCCCATTCTGGTGTTCTGCATTTTTGCATATATTGTTACTGAATGTTTAATGAAGGGAAAATAAGTGAATGAATAACACAGGATTTGGATACTTCTTTCATTAATCTAACAAAGTTATAGAACCCTCAATGTACTCCTGTGAGGAGATGATTACCTCCTTACACTCAAGAAATGGTTGTGTACAGTTTATTCAACCACCCACTTTCTGTGGGTTTGGATAATTCCCTCACACCATTGTGGAAAAATGAATCGAGAAGATCAGAAAGGAGAGATACTTTTTCACAACACTGCCTCCTACAGCTGGTTTCCCTCAGAAGCTAAGCAGGGTCGGTGCTGGTAAGTCTCCGAATTAGAGAACATATTTGTCAGGAAGTGGTGTTGGAGGGCCAGTAGGGGGCACTCTTCCCTATGGTTTAAAGTTAAACTTCCAGCTGTATATCTATGTATGTAGTGTTGGAGTTTGGTTGTTACCTCTCTTCTCTGTAGAATAGCAAAACAGAGGGTTTGTCACTTTCCTTTTAAAGGGGAAAGAGGCCAGCAGTCTATTTCACTCTACTCTTCCCATGATCTGATGCACAGGCTGAAACATGGGCGCAATCACATCGTTCCAATCCTAACCCAACTCCAGCCTGGCCCGTTCAGTACAGAACCAGTCGGCAGTAACCTGCTTTCAACCCTTTGTCCCATATGAACACACACACCCACTTTAATACTGAAGGGTTTTTGGATAATGCTTGGTGGATGTAGTGAATCAGTGGAGACTGTTCAGTGTCCAGATCTTATAGACAGAGAGACCAGCGTCCCTGCGTGGAGTTATTTTAACACAGGATGGGCTGGAGGACTGATCATTTACTGGATCGACCACAAATACCTCTCCACAGAATATTGGTCATATAGCTTTTTCCACTCTGCTCTTTGTGTCATTGCTTGTTTGGGCATTCTAATTTACTTGACGGCCTCAGGTAGCTTTGCAGCCAAGCCACCGGAGGGAGTTGCTAGAGGGCGATGAGACCAAGAAACCCCCCCGACAATGTGTCCCCCCTATCTGGTCAATGCTGGCTAATTTGCACCGATTGGGCTTCCCAGACACTTGCAAGGTGCACAGTCAAGGCTCGAACCTATACAGTGGCAGTCAGCTTAGTGCTACGAAAGACCACCCGGGAGGCCGCCATCGGTGACTTTGATGTTGATGGGATGTTGTGTGCGGATGTCAGAGCTGCCGTGTTAGGTCCTACAAGCGGTTAACCCCCGTGTTATAGAAGAATCTTCCAGAGATCAGAAACCCCCATCTACAGTAATGTAAAACACTGCAGTGAGGATTCCAGTCTCTGGCCCCCAGATGGCCTGTTGGTCTGGTTTTATTGTGTTACTGTGTACATGCAGACGTATAGAGTTGTACAGGTGGAAGCCAGATGACTCCCAATATTACTCACCTCCCAGAACACCCAGCAGATGAAACCGGCTAGTCAGGATGTCCCCGGAACGTCAGGTCGATATGGCGCTCTGCTCGCGGTGCCACTATAATCAGCAAATCACATTAAGCCTGTCAGATGATTCCAATCATACCGTTTGATTCGTCATGTGATTTTCTTTACTTAGTCATTAATCACCAGTTTAGAATTTGCTTACATTTTTCTTTTTTTCTTTAAAAAGGAGTGCATTGAATTCCAGGCATACTTTGCTTTACTTATAGGAACAGACCCAAAATAATTTGTTTGAGAATATTTTTCATATAATGTTCACCATAAACAATGCAAGGGGTCACTAAAATGAATGAATGATTTATACTCCCATTGTTTAAGTAGGACATTGTGCAGAGAGCAAGCCAGACAAAGAACAGCATCAACAGTGTTGTGTTTCCCTTAAAGATGGAGTCTGGTACTTGTGGGAATTTCAAACCATTTTTTAAACCTCTCAATTTGGGCTGGATGTGTGATATGTTGTTTATATGTGTATAATCTAGAAGTTGATTATGAGTGGCGTTGAAAGTGAGTGGCGTTGATGACAAGGGGCTCACATCTGCACACACATGACATACTGCATCATTTTCTGGGAGTTGTGTTAGCTCAACAGGGGCACTTTTACAACCTGTAAGACAGTAATGTAAATTAAAATGTCGCACAATGATGTATCATTACTGAGTTTTTCTTTGATAGCCCTAATATGCGATCGATTCTCACTTACTAAATGTAATTAAAATGAAACAATATATTTCAATTGGCTACACCAATAAACAAAGCTGAATTAAAGCTGAAGTGCATACATTTTTTGCATTAACACATCACTATTCTATTAATCTGGATCATAGATGAAGTCCTACCATATCGGATGGTCCCAGGCCCGGATCTGAAAAACCTCTGTATACCGTGTACTGCTCCTAAGGAAAAAAGCGTTCGGCTCTCGCAGTGGCGGAAAATGTTATCCTGCGCACAGGAAGTGATGCGTTTGACGTATCAAACGAGCTGAGGCTGGACAAAATAAGGAAGTGGCTACTCTCATTTTGTGGATCAAGCAGCAAGAGACGCTAGACAATTTTATAAAAAAAACAAGTTCAGAATGTAACGGTACCTAAGAAAATACGGTTTGGATCAAAAGAAAGCAAATCTGGTAAAAGAGAGGCAGATAAATGTTGTTCGGAGTGAACATTGTGCAGCTGCCTATCCACGATGGATGGAACTCATCATGGAGCAAAATGCATTAAACTTTGACGCAGATGTGGCATATCTTCTGTTAAATAATTAAGTAAAGTTAGCTAAAACGCTAGCTACCTAGCTAACCTCACACTGTTGTTAGTATTTGCCTTACTGGTGTTAATGTGGCTAGTTGTACAGACAGAGTAGACATGGCTATAGTTACTGACTGTCCAGCAGACATTGTTCGCAAGTTTTGCTACTACTACCAGCTTCTAATAACGTCAGCTTGCCAGCAAGGACAATGTTAGCTGCCTAGAATAACCTCATACTGTTGTTAGTAATTGGCTATAACTAATTACCAGGCAAAAACAATTGGCCATTGTGGTCAACTAGCTAACTTTCTGTGGATAAAGAGGTGAGCTGCCGTCTGTAAATGCTGTTTGCTTTGCTTACTAGCCCAGCTAGAAGTACTGTAATTGTAAAACATTGCCAGGGCGAGTTTAGACTATTAGCTGGCTATTCTCACGTTTCCGTATGCATGCAAGATCTGATACATTGTGGCAGCTCGCCGCCTGTAGCCCTCTGTTCATGCTGTTTGCTTTGTTTACTAGTCCAGCTACAGTGGGGAAAACAAGTATTTGATACACTGCTGATTTTGCAGGTTTTCCTACTTACAAAGCATGTAGAGGTCTGTAATTTTTATCATAGATACACTTCAACTGTGAGAGACTAATCTAAAACAGAAATCCAGAAATTCACATTGTATGATTTTTAAATAATTAATTTGCATTTTATTGCATGACATAAGTATTTGATCACCTACCAAGCAGTAAGAATTCCGGCTCTCCACAGACCTGTTAGTTTTTCTTTAAAAAGCCCTCCTGTTCTCCACTCATTACCTGTATTAACTGCACCTGTTTCAACTCGTTACCTGTATAAAAGACACCTGTCCACATACTCAATCAAACAGACTCCAACCTCTCCACAATGGCCAAAACCAGAGAGCTGTGTAAGGACATCAGGGATAAAATTGTAGACCTGCACAAGGCTGGGATGGGCTACAGGACAATAGGCAAGCAGCTTGGTGAGAAGGCAACAACTGTTGGCGCAATTATTAGAAAATGGAAGAAGTTCAAGATGACGGTCAATTTCCCTCGGTCTGGGGCTCCATGCAAGATCTCACCTCGTGGGGCATCAATGATCATGAGGAAGGTGAGGGATCAGCCCAGAACTACATGGCAGGACCTGGTCAATGACCTGAAGAGAGCTGGGACCACAGTCTCAAAGAAAACCATTAGTAGCACACTACGCTGTCATGGATTAAAATTCTGCAGCGCATGCAAGGTCCCCCTGCTCAAGCCAGCACAGGCCCGTCTGAAGTTTGTCAGTGACCATCTGGATGATCCAGAGGAGGAATGGGAGAAGGTCATGTGGTCTGATGAGACAAAAATAGAGCTTTTTGGTCTAAACTCCACTCGCCCTGTTTGAAGGAAGAAGGATGAGTACAACCCCAAGAACACCATCCCAACCGTGAAGCATGGAGGTGGAAACATCATTCTTTGGGGATGCTTTTCTGCAAAGGGGACAGGACGACTGCACCGTATTGAGGGGAGGATGGATGGGGCCATGTATCGCAAGATCTTGGCCAACAACCTACTTCCCTCAGTAAGAGCATTGAAGATGGGTCGTGGCTGGGTCTTCCAGCATGACAACGACCCGAAACACACAGTCAGGGCAACTAAGGAGTGGCTCCGTAAGAAGCATCTCAAGGTCCTGGAGTGGCCTAGCCAGTCTCCAGACCTGAACCCAATACAAAATCTTTGGAGGGAGCTGAATGTCCGTATTGCCCAGCGACAGCCCCGAAACCTGAAGGATCTGGAGAAGGTCTGTATGGATGAGTGGGCCAAAATCCCTGCTGCAGTGTGTGCAAACCTGGTCAAGAACTACAGGAAGTGTATGATCTCAGTAATTGCAATCAAAGGTTTCTGTACCAAATATTAAGTTTTGCTTTTCTGATGTATCAAATACTTAGGTCCTGCAATAAAATGCAAATTAATTATTTAAAAATAATACAATGTGATTTTCTGGATTTTTGTTTTAGATTCCGTCTCTCACAGTTGAAGTGTACCTATGATAAAAATTACAGACCTCTACATGCTTGTTAAGTAGAAAAACCTGCAAAATCAGCAGTGTATCAAATAATTGTTCTTCCCACTGTAGTAGAACTGTAATCGGAAAACATTACCAGGGCGAGTTTAGACTAGTGGCTGGCTATTCTCATGTTTCCTATATATGCTACATCAGATACGTTTAGGCAGCTCGCCGCCTGTAGCCGTCTGTTCATGTTGTTTGCTTTGTTTACTAGCCCAGCTAGTAGTACTGTAATCAGAAAACATTTCCAGGGCAAGTTTAGACTACTAGCAAGCTATTCTTACGCGTCCATTGATCAGATATGATTATTTATGATCAGTTATGATTCTTACGCTAGATCAGATATGATTATTTTAATTATATACTAAATTTAATTAAACGAAATTTATGTCAACTCACCTGGTCGGATGAAGATTTTTTTTTTTAGATGAGCTGAATAAAGTGCACAGATAACGTGTGGGTGTTTAAGAGTGAACTGACGTCCCACCTGCGACAGCCGAGATTTCTGGGAAAATGAGACAGAAATACTTCCTGTTTTGAAAGTTACTTCCTTCAGCTTTAAGTCAAAGCAATTGAAAACAATTCAACTAACATGTGAAACATGAGACTCATTCATTTGGCTATTTTATCAAAACCATATGCCACTTAACAATGAAAATAATAAGTGGCATAATAATTATTGATGTCAAAGATGTGAACAAAGATGTTAGTGTTCCTTTCCATCCATAAGTTTTCATTTTCTTATAACATTGAGCAAATTCATGGGTCATTATAGGCAGTGTTGGGTAACGTTACTTTTAAAAGTAATTGATTACAGTTACTAGTTCCAGCTCCCATAATGTTACTAGTTACGTTACTTAGTTACTTGCTGTAGAAAGTAAGGCGTTAAGTTACTTAGTTACCTAAAGATAAGTTATTTGATTCTATATTCACGTGTTGGTTGTTTATGCCCAGAAGGCACACATTTAATGGGACTTCATATGATTACGTTGTCAGGTATTGCATAGTCAGTGTCTCTCAACAGCATATAAAATTATCAATCAATATACAGCAACAGTGACCAATCGTATTATCTCAAGTAATCATACCATAATGCCAAATAATATTTGCGTTTAGTTCTTTAATCAAGAATCTCTTAAATCAATAAATTATTTCGTATTGCAAGTGCCTCCGCATTTTCAGGCCAGGATTTTTTAACAGCCTGTATGTACAGACAATGGGTCCATGCTCTGCCTCCGTCATTAGTTATTGTTTGTATTTTCACTTTTATAATGTGTTTCAGTGGGACGATCGCAATGCGACGTCAGCTGTGCTGTTAATGTATGGCAGGATCGCCAGAATGTTGTACAAAGCCTATATACCGCCGCAAAAAAAATGGGGGGGGCTTTACAACAGCTTGCACCCGGCCCGGCGTCACCACGCTACGCCAGAGCTCCGTTGCAATTTGTCGTTAATATAGCACTGAAGGGGCAGCTGTACGTGTTCATTCGGTTTGAACATTCGTTTGCCTGGAAATAATGGATGATGATATAAAATCAACTTTGGTTATCCAACAGAGGATGTTTTCTGGTCGAACTTTGATTGTCCAACAGGTAAAAGATTCCAGCAAAACATAAAAACCGCGGCGATTGTTTATATGCGAGGGTAACGATGTAGTCGAAACTGCTTCCCAAGCCAGAATCGCAAAGCTCTCCCAAGCTCAGCCTTCCGCTGCACTAATCGCTGGTCGACGCTACATATAGGTTTGAAAGGAACAGGAGCTGGGCGAGTGGCTTTGGTCGGGGTATCATGACCTGTATCTGGGAGAGCTGGTGCTGCTTTGCGTCCTATATAGCCACTTGCTACTAGAGAAAATGAATGCTACGTAAAGCTACTTAGGTTGCACTGATGGAAATTGAGTAACGCCTTATTTATTTGAAAAAATAATTAGTAAGGGATTACTTCAATTATATAAATAACACGTTACATTAGTCTGACTACTATAACAGGTTGCTTAGTAACGTGTTACCCCAACACTGAATGATAGGTAATCCACAGCATCATTTTGCAGCATCATTTCAAAACCACTGAAATTATTTAAAATCGTTCTGGGGAAATTATTTTTTAAAGGGAAAGGTTTCTGTGGTTGATTGGTTATCATGCATGTTGTCAATATAAACATTACTAAGGTGATAGTGTAGAGTACTATCCATTTGAAGCTCTACTTTCTACTTCTAATTGAAATTCAAATCAGCTTTTTTTGGGGTGTATCTTTTTTTTCACTCATTTAAGTTCTGTTAACATGATTACTATTGATGGTTGTGAATACTGTCTTCCCTCCAGTTAATACTTTTGCACAAATAGCTTTTGATGTGCAGTGTTTAGTTGAGTAAAAATAATCCAGCTAAGCCCTATAGTGCAGAAAGCTTTGGCGAGTGATACACTGGGCCTGGTTTCCATGTTTCCTGCTATTGTGAAGCCCTATCAAATTACTGGACACAATGATTAGGGATTATTCCGTAGTGGATGAGTGGAGAACCGAATGGAGATTACTGGTACTTTGGCTATGTGATGATTTGGGTTGAGATAAATGTGTCCTTTGGGAAGGTGACAATTTGTGTTGGTGTGGTGTAATTGGGTCAGGATAGGGGTGCAGCTATTTAGCTTTAATCCTGCTAATTTATTAGCAGGATTATAATGAGGTTCCCTTCTGTAATGGCTACACAAAGAGCAGCGCCTGGTGCGAGCTGGGTAGTTAGCCTTGCACTGCACAGAGAGAAATGCCAAACCCTGCCTATATATAGACAGGCAGTGACCCACTGCTTTGTTGAGTTAGACAGAGAAATATATAGTGTGCTGCGTGGACATAGATAAATAATCCTCATTTTGATCTATTTAACCCTTGTTTGACAAGGTCTTATGAATCACCCGTCTACGGGTTCTGATTTAAGAGCAGTTTTGCCTTGTCTGCAATTATTATTATTTATTTGTTTTTATAACAATTTGTCCTTCACAAATCCAGTCACCTGTTCTTCAAATCTCCCCTCCTGAGCTGAGGTGGAACTGTTTGTAAGCCATAGTCTCTTGATAACAGGCCTTTGATCTTTTATGACATTAGTAAAAGAATTAACAGGGTTTAATTTGATTCTGTCATGTTTCGGTTGGTCATTCGCTGTAAAATCTCTCTGTAGTTGTTTTTATAGAGAAATGGAGGAATGCAGTTATTTTTTCTCCATGTTGATGGCTAAAGCTTGTGTGCGTGCGTGCGTGCGTGCGTGCGTGCGCGCGCGCGCTTACAGTTGTCTGCCTACATGTGTCTTTGTGTGACGTGCGATGTCTGGGCTTATAATGAACCCATTTATGGGAAGTGTTTTATAAGCTCCATGCGACAAAGGGAGGAAATGAAAGTTCCTGGTGCATCAGACACCACGGATACATCACAAATTGCACTCTATACCCCGTGTAGTGCACTTACTTTTGACAATGGCCAGTTCAGAAATCGTGCACTACCTAGGAGATAGGGCTTCATTCGGGACACTGTGCAATCCTCACAATGCAGTCTGGCAGCCAGGCCTAACCCTAACCAGGCAGCATAGCCGTCTACTGCCCTAATCCCCAAAACCTGCTCCACATTACCCACCCCATCCCTCAAGTCAATTAATCTAGAGACATGTCTGGAACAGGTAGGATTAAATCCATTTGCCCGGCAGTTTTGTGCCCGCTTGCCACCTCCTACCGTTTCTAATGCCGTGTTGTCATTTACGGTTGCAGTTCATTGACGGCCGGCTGGCCAAGCTGAACGCGGGTCGAGGCTTCACTGACCTGTTTGAAGAGGAGATCACTGAGGGAGGCTTCTGTGGAAGTGAGTGGCACGGCGATTAATCTCAATGAATAATTTTACATAAACGTCATTTTCTCACTTTAGTTAATTAACCGGGTATTCTGATTCAAGACACTATCGTTCCCAAAGAAAACCGGGGCCTTATACATTTCTTACAGCTGCACAAAATGTGATGTGTCATTCAAGTTGATTTCTACTTCTCACTGTGTCTGATTAGTTGCTTTCACATCTCTGTCAATGATTGTGTGCCTTTGCTTTTTTTGCAGGTAATTCCAGGTCTTATCAGCAGTGGGTTTATACTGTCAAGGTATGCAAAGACTTCATGCAAATATGATTAGTTCAAAGTATCCTCTCATGTTAGAGGAACTGACAGATGTATGATTCCATAAGCCCAAGTCTGTAGTGTCTGGAGTGGGGCGTGCCGAACAGAAATGTGTGCTGTTGGCCTTGTGAATCTGTGCATACTTGGAGTTGGACGGTTGAGACAGGAGGAGAGAGAGAGGGAGACATAGAGAGGTAAAAAGACAAGAAGAGAGAGAGGGCTAGAGAGAGACTAGCAATTTGACGAGATGTCTCCCTGGCTGACATGTTGATCTGTCAGGAAACACAAGACAAGTGTTCCTCCATCAAACCAAAGAACAGAGATCACACTTCCCTCGCTCTCTCCCTCTCACACTCACCCCTCTTCTTTCCCCAACTCCCCCTTTTGCTTCCCCCCTTAACCGTACAGCAGCTCTGAATTAGTCCTCTAGAGTGCTTTTCAAAGGTTTGTTAAAGTTCACATCTTATGACTGACACAGATCTACAGTGTAAGAGCAGGCTTTCACCTCTGCCCCACTCTTCTCTTCTGTCTGTCGGCACCAAACTCTAAAATGGCTGGCATTTAAAGAGTTTAGTCATTTAGTTCGCTGTTGCTTTGTGTTCTTTTAGTCTTTACATTAAAGACTGGGAGAGAGAGAAGAAGAGAGATAAATGCCTCAGATCATCAGAGATGTCGTTCAGTACGTGAAGCCATAAGTCATGTAGCAAGTGTGTGTATATAGCCGGCTAATGTTGTGTTTATAAGGTATATTCGCCATCACGCAATCTGTTTTGGAACTAAAGCAACTACTACTCTCCCTGCTCGTACGGCTTTTGGTAATTCCAGACAATTCCAGGTTGTGAGCCGATCGAGGTGTGTGTGCGTGTGCGTGCGCGCGCGTTGGTAAATGACAGTGATGTGTTCTGTGCTTGCAGAGAGGCGGAGCGCTGATCAACACTGCGGTGACGAAGGCAAGTCCCCCCTGTGAAAACACTGTACCAGATACGTACTCTTATGTTTGGATCAATGACACGAAACACGTCCAATATGTTGAAATACTGGAGCTGCTCTTGGGTTTAGTTGGGAAGCAATGGATTATTGATGATAATGCCTAGAACTTGTGGTGCTTTTAAGGATCCGAAGTGGATTGACATGTCTAACTTCAACCTCCAAGTAAACAAGCATGAAATGTAACAACGAAAGTGCTCAAGGCCGGGATAGTGTGGTGTGTCACAGTATGAATGAATGGGCTGGTGTTGCGTGCGTGCATGTGCGCGTGCTGTGTGTGTACAGTCGGGGGGAGGTTCTGGTCCTCGCAAGGATAGAAGTGTGTGCGTGTGCGTGCGTGCGTGCGTGCGTGCGTGCGTGCGTGCGTGTGTGTGTGTGTGTGTGTGTGATGCCCTTTCCTTAGGGCAGTGTTGTATTAGTTTGGTAGGCTTTCATGTCCAGCATTAGTTTTTGTGTTTTTGCCAGCAGGATCAAAGCAGGTCTTGATGTTCCACCAGACCACTGGAGAATATTAATGGACTGTGTGTTTATCTGTAATCACTCTCCTACAGGCCAAGAGTCATGCCAAGAGGGGCATTCGCAGGCTAAAACAAAGGGTGAGCTATGTGAATTCACACCTCTCCAGGGCTTACACACACACACCTGCATACAGAGTCTTACAGTCGCACACGTATACACACACACACACTCTCTCTTAGATGGAGCCTGTGACTGCACACTCAGAGATGAATGAGCAGGGTTGTAATGACTTGTGAAACGTGTGCGTACTGCTTTGTTCAGAAGTGTACATTTGTTACCAGTGCCCCTCTGGCTATAGCCTGTCATGTCATCCAGCTAAAGCCCCAGCCCTTTACCATTAGCATATTTCATCAATGAGCCGCTGATTCCTTCAAAGCTAATGTAACAAGATGTTTGTTTCCATGTGCCTTGATAAAGCAATTTCGGTGTGAAACTCGCTGAGGAGAGGGACATGTGACTGAATAACTGGCTCTCACTGGACAGCAGACACACAGACACTCCACTGCATAGGCATGAGTTCAGAGGGACTGAATCTGAATCAATTCCGAAAACACTCCAAATACATACGCAGACCTGGCTGTTTTTTATTACAATGTGACATGCTCTCTCCCTACCCCTGTCAACCCTCCCTCTCTCCCTGTATAATCTCTGTCTCTCTCTCTCCCATCTGTACCCCCCCCCCCCCCCCCCCCCC